>JAOVVB010128050.1:0-12342 GCA_028570985.1 Heterobranchus longifilis | reverse complement strand
ACAGAAATTCTCTGCTGCCCGGTCCTAAAATATTTCACTTTGCAGTCTGTTTTTTTAAACGCACACTTAAAAATGGGGACAGCTCCAGCTGAAGACAGGCCACCAAAAACAGGGAGGTCTAAATGAGTCCTAAACTAACCACCTAGTTTTGTTAATTAAACATAAACATCCTTATTTTAGCCCCAAAACTTACCCAGCTAGTTTTGTTTTAATTCACAAAACTGCGACCGTATTGAAGCATCATAGTTTCGCATGTAAAAGTGACTGAAAAAAAATGCTTTTAAGCTTTACATGAGCTCACGTTGATATCCAATGCATATGAAATGTACAAATGTAACATATCTGTGATTTGCAGAAACGTACAACGCCAACATTTATTCTGGCGATTGGGTTGCATTTTATGGAGCAAACGATTAATCAAGAAAAAAATCGGCAGATCGTCGATAATGAAAGTTGCAGATATTAAATCACATTGTTTAAAAACAGTCAGTAAGAGCACATCGGCTGGCACTGCAGCTTTTCCTCTGAGAAACTGAAGAGGCCCTCCACTTTAAACCCATCGCTCAGAGTAGTTATTTTTTCCAGGTGCCGGGCGGGATGGACCTCATTGACCTGCTGCTCAGGAACACAGACGAAACCAGCGGTTGCCACAGCAACCAACCGTGGACCATCACAATTCATGAAGTGAGTACAGCGAGTCACTCAGAGAAATCCACGGGGACAACGAGATCACAACCGCAAATCTCATTATGAAGCTCCGACTGCGGAGTGTGATCTGTAGGCCGTTATTAACAAAAGGTCATGTGTTACTGAGCCGAGTCTTACAGGAGCTCATTAAGTTTCATTGTGTTCGGTGTTTGGAGGGTTACTTTAAAAAAAAAAAAAAAGGTATTCCAATACAGATGACTGAATACATGCCCGAAAATGTAATTTGTAACATTATTCCACAGACAGGGAGTCTGTTCTCAAAGTCCCTTCGCTCCGGCAAACAATAACAACAACAACAACAACAACAACAGCCTCCGAGCTGAAGATTTGGATCGTGCAAATCCTGCTAATGTAAAGATCTACAAAGAATATGTTTACAACATTTTCATGTAGGTGTTCTCTCCCGACACTATTCTGCAGAAGCACCGTCGCTCAGGACGATTCTGATTAGTTTAAGGAAATTAAACAAGCCAGGGAGTTTTTTTTTCCCTATCCAGGAGTGAAAGTGCACTGGATCCAGACCTTCCCCCAGCTCTGGAGATAGGTCTGGCTTAGTCTGGGTTACTAAGCAGTGTCGGTATAAAGCCTTATACTTCAGCCGGGAGGAAACCCTGGCCGCAGGAAGACCTGCCTCCCCTCCGTGTGGTTCTCAAAGTACCGTCGCTGCAGCTGGGGCGTAGACGATTGTGATTGGATTAAAGAAATACAAACAGGCCAGGGAGTTTTTCCACTATACCAGAGTGAAAGCTATTCAATCCAGAGTCTGGCTACACTAAGTAGCATATTCTAAATCTTTGGATTACTTTTGGATTACTTCAAAATCGTCTTGCTGAGTTTATATTCGAGTCTTATATTTCCAAAACCAAATTCCTGACATTGTTGTGTGACAGGTGCACTGTGCACATAAATTATTGCACATTTTATTAACATTTATTTATAGGATATGCATGCCTCATGAATTTTAGAGCAAATAAAACAAACTAGAAGAGCACTCGGGAGGCGCTCGGATTAAATGGGCAGATTTCACAAGGCAGACTGGATTTTTCGGGGGACCCCTACGATTATTATGCTCATTAATTTAGTCAGGCATATATTTTAGGGTATCTATTTATATTTCGGTATTCATACACAATTAGTCACTTATTTATAGTGGAATGTACAGCCCTATATTATACATTTCATTTATCTATTTATTTATTGTTTTTTTTTTCATATTGGCACCAACATTGTGTGTTTAAAAAAAAATAAAAAGAAGAAGAAGAAATAAAGATATAAACATTGAAATAAAGATAGATAGATTATTTAAATATGTTAATTATTTAATGTTGCGTACATTAAATAATGTTCATCATATATTTTAAAATAATTTCATTGTGTAGACAGTTGATGTTATTTTTCTCTGTCTGGGGCCCCTACAGTGACAAAGAGGCCCTCGGCCTAGAATGCCAGTGCATAGATCCGGCTCTGGTTACTCCCCAACTCCCTGATTGTGTTTCCCTGCATGGTTGACTAACAGCAAAGAATCATGGGAAAATGAGCCCAAAGAATTGAATGGCTGGTTGTTTATATTGTCGTCTGTGTTCGTGTGTGGGAGTACGAAACTGATTAAGATGTGGTGTCATGATGCTTACATACCCTCCTCCTCCTCCTCCTCCTCCTCCTCCTCCTCCTCCTCAGACCCTGAGCCCCGGGCGCAGCACTGCTGCAGACGACTTTCTGGACGCCCTGCTGGGTGGGAGCGACTCCTCCTCGGCTCCTGCGTCCCCCCTGTGGTCACCCAGCACCACTGACAGCGGCATCAACGAGGACGCCCCGGCAGATCCCAAAGACAGCTTTCACACGTCCTTCTGCACAGCCTTTCCAGCCTTTGACACGCAGTCTTTCCCCCAGCCTCCACCTCCCGAGAGCCAGCCACCGCCACGTGAAAAAACATCTGACGTTTCCATCGATCTAGGTAAGAGACGAGGGAAGTTATGATGTGAAATACTGGCAAAAAAAACATCCGTGAAACTTACAGAGTAAGCTGTGAAACAGTAGATTGTTTGAACAGTGAGAACAAATGTCATGTAAGACACAAAAACTAGAGGAACAGTAAACCAGGGCAGAGGTGTAGATTTCAGGGGGGACGCAGGGGACACGACCCCCTCAATTTTTACATGTGGGCATTTGTCCCCCAAATAAAAACACAAAAGTAGACGACATTAAAGACATTTCCAACATAAATTGGACCTCCAAATCTACCAAAGCACATTGCATTCACAAAAGAAGAAATGTATCTGTTTGGGATCTCGTGATGTTTTTTTTTTTTTTTTTAAATCAAAATTTGTTTTATTCTTGAAATTATTTTCTTGTAGGTTTAATTATTAGGGTTTTTTCCCATGTAATTATTAGTTTTTTTCCCCCACACAATTAGACTTTTTATCATAATAATAATAATAATAATAATAATACATGGGATTTATATAGCGCTTTTCTGGGTACCCAAAAGACACTAATAATGAAGTATCTCCTCATAATTATTAGTTTTTTTCTTGGAATTATTAATGTTTGCTTGTAATGATTAGGTTTTTTCACGCAATTATGTTTTTTCTCGTAGTTAGTTTTTTCTCACAATTATTTGTTTTTTTCTCACAATTATTAGGTATTTTCTCATAATTTTATTTTTTTTCACATCATTTTTTCTTTCTCATAATGAGGTATTTTCATATAATTACAAGGAATTTTCTCATAATTATGAGATCTTTTTCTTGTAATTATGAGATAAGCTGTTGTGTTTTTTTTCTTTTGTGAATGCAATGTGCTTCCGTATAACCCGTTTCATATGTGGACCAGGTCAGGGGACAGCCAGGTATAAAGATAAGACCTTGGTGTGAGATTAATCCTTTTGTGCTTTCTGTTGCAGAATAACAAGACTGAATGAAAATCATTTGGTTTTCCCATTTCAGAGTATTTGTAAAGAATAAAAAGGTGCAATTAATCACGTGAGGAAATTGTCTTTTTATGGCAGTTTTTTTAAAATAATGGTCCCCTTTCACATTGCTGATTATTGACCCCTCTGTGCTAAAATACTTTGAAATTGACTGAGTAAACCAGATCTGCAACAACACAAAGTTATCAAACAGAGAAAGCGTGACATATATTTAGTAAAGAACAGCAGGGTGCAGCAGCAGTCAGAAGTCTATTCCGAGACAAAAGCAGCAATATAAATATTTTGTGTTTCATTTGAATGGCATATGGGGGGGGGGGCAATTTTGTGAATCATCACCTGCTGGTTTACTAGTTTTACTGGTTGAATCTGCAGGCTGGGAGTCTGATGACGTCCAAGAGCAGTTTGGTATCGCATACTACCTCACCACAAACCAAAGCTCCCCGCTGTCGTCCAGTCACGCTCTCACAGTGAAGGACCTGCTGCTCTCCAGCCCTGGACAGAAGGTACAGAGACAAGAGATATTTCACATTTTGTCAAACTTAAAGGCCAAGCTTCCTAGTAGTGTTCCTTATGTATTCAAATCCAGACATTCACATTTGGGTGGAAATAAGCATGTTTTAGCATCAAAATGCTGTTTTTCCCCCGACAAGCCTTCGAAAATCTTTTCTCACGTGACCTGCCGTAGGTTTCTGCATGATGCCGTTGCTACATATAAGCAGACAGGAGTAACGTTATATACAGTCTGTATATAATATATACAGTCTATGGTTTTGGATCCGAAAGTCAGACGAGAAACTAACGAAACTGAGCAGCAGAAGTTCAGCACCTCTGGTGTTCTGTGAGGTAAAATTACTGTTTTTGTCAATGGAGTCTGGTGGCTTTAGCAGAGAGCCATGTGTACTGTACTGTGAACGGGGCTGCAGCAAAACACCTAAAAAAAGGACCACCTAAAAACAACAATATCAGTTTAAGTGTACTCTATATTTTGAGTATTTTCACCACTTCACCTCGTCGTAAAACAGCCCTTTCTGACGGGAACTGAAGCCGATATATCGCCCTCTTCAAAGCCACCAGACTCCATCGACAAAAACATCATTTTAGGAGTTGTTGGTCTTCTGCTGCCGTGATGGGTTGTGTTATTGTGACTTTCGCATACGAACTAACATGGCGTCCACAGCAGTACATTGCTCATCTTACATTGCATAGCTCCAAAAATTCACATTATTGTTATTCACCTTATTGATTATCTCACTGTGGTAACCTACACTGCTTTTTGCTAAAGCTTCCATTTGAAAAACCCGAAAAAGAACACAGTCGGCCTTTAAATAAAAAAAAAGAAGAGTCTCAGTGCTCTGAATCAATAAAAAATGAACTGAAAAATGACGTTTTTTGTGCCGACTCACCTGTCCCACTCTGAAAGCGAGAGAGCACCTTTTGCACCAAATAAACAAAATGTTTTCCTCTCCAGTGCTTTCTTTTGGTAAACTGCCCAGACAGCGACTTTAAACTGGGATATTCTGCCCATCTGGCTCACAGGCGCAGCGGATCTCCCAGCATTCCCTGCAGGAGCTCGTACTTAATGAGGACGAGAAGAAGCTTCTGGCGAAAGAAGGAGTGAATTTACCCAGCAAACTGCCCCTGTCCAAGGTACCTGAGCGAGACACGCACGTTATGTAGGGCAGAAGTCCTGGCACACACACACACACCCGTGCATCAAAATCTAAATCTGTATCCCCAGTTACACAACTTCTCCCCTCCGACCCAGTTTCCCCTCACTTACCCTTTTCTTCTCCCACCTCTCTTGTCCCTATCCTCCCGTGTGTTTCATCACCCTGACAAGCTTGAAGAGAGGGTTTTGAAGAAGATCCGGCGGAAAATCCGCAACAAACGGTCGGCTCAAGAAAGTCGGAAGAAGAAGAGGGAATACGTTGATAGTCTGGAGGGAAGGTAGGAGCATCCTCACTTAACAAGATGTTACCTCTGCATACATTAGCAGAGGAAATTAACTTTTGTCACGCTTAATTTGAACAAACCGCTGCATGAATGGGAAAACATTTTTAAAGAAAGAAAGATGTTTACTATTGTTGATAAAGCAGACTTCATGAAAACTTTTTCTTTTGCTGATACCTGGTGCGATTTATCAAGTTTCTCCTTGAAAGAGCTCCTCGGGCTCACAGGAAATTCACAGCACGAGAAGTGGTTTGTTTTGGGATAAAAAAGACAAAAGAGATGAGTGGCGGTAGCTGTCACGGCTGAGCAGACAAAGAAAAGGACCTTCAAACTTTTTTTTTTTCAAGAGAAAGGGGCTTCAAAGAGTCGTGCACAAAGTTAATTGATGTCTGGGGAATTCTGTGCCAAAATACCACAGAAATATCAGATAGTTATCACTGATGCTGCCAAGAGCAAAACACCAGGACCCTGCAGATTCTTACTTTAACTATCCACTGATAGTTCTGATAATTAACATTTCCTGCAGACATCATATGATGTTATCAAGATGGTACATTAAAGTACTGAGTGTATGATGAGTGAAATGCTCAATCTCCACTCACAATACAAAGACATGAACACATGCTGAGTAACAACAGAGTCTGCAGCCAATAGCAGCTCTGTGAGTTAAGTTAGCCTTCAAGACTTTCTGTCCCCTTAGTCGATTAGTCAACTAATCGGTCGTTTTGGTTTTAGTCGACTAAGATTTCTTTAGTTGATTAGTCATTTTTTATGCTTTTTTTCTTGCTGAATGCCTTATTTCCAAAAAACTTCTGAGCACATCTCTGTCTCATTTAAAGTGGTGCTTTTACAGACCTGCAGATGAAATCAACTAAATCGCAGGAGTGTTAGTCGACTAAGAATTTCTTTAATCGAGGACAACCCTACTACTGGGAAAGGACCTTTTGGTAAAAATAAGAATGGAGTTGGAGTTGAGAGACGATGTCTCTATAAACAGATATCTGCAGATAAAGAACAACAGGTAACGGAGGAGAAAAAGAGCGACACAGTCCGTGTAGGCAGGAGGTTAGGGTGGACGGATGAGTCAAACAAACAGGACTTTCACCCAGGAGACAGCTGTTGGTGCATCGCGTGAAACCAAAAGTCAGCGTTAGACTTTTAAGTTAACTTATGCAAACACGTGCACAACTACATCACGTACTATAACTGAAGTAATGTAACAAACTTACATTTTTTGGGGACTTTTTTTTTATTTGTTAGTACAGCTGAACACTGGAAAGGGGGGGGGGGGAAGCCGCGCCGCTGCAACCGTTGCGTTTAGGTGCGAGGACGTGCGGGACGGGGCGCAAATTTAGGAAACACTCCTGTGAGACGTATTACAGGAACAAACGATCGATGTGGTCGTTTGGTTTGGAGAAGATGATTGATTCAGTCATTTCTAATGTATATAAAACATATTTATACTACTATATGAAAGAAATAGGTAGTTATGGACTGACAATTATCCAGCACAATCAGAACAACAAGTCCTCCAAACCATATGACCACATAGGTCGTAGGTAGGGTCAGAAAAAAAGGTTGTGGTTTGGGTTAAAATCACGACATTTGAGACATTAAATCACTTCCGTGCATCCGTCCCATGACCCACATAATACTAACGGTTGCTACCGTCACAACTGGCTTTTTTATTTCCAACCGTGGGTGAAAGTCCTGTGTGTGTTTGGCCACCACACCTCCTGCCCTAAGTGCGTTTCTCGCTCTAAATACTCCGTAACATTACTTCTGATTTTGAGGGAGAGGCCTCACAATAAACGACCGCTAGAGAACGACCTGTGGGGACGTTTTTTGGAGGAGGACAGGCTGATCAGAACATTTTACACAAACAGTGCAGCTGTGAGCTTTCTTTGTCTGATCTGGGGTCAGCTGGACAGAAAACACTGCATTATGTGACAGCCACACAAAAGAGCAGCTCTGTGTTGCAGCTGGATTTAAGCAGAAGTTGAAGATGCTGTGTAGATGCAACATTTCACAATAGAGGGGCAGGAGGTTTTTGCCAAAATGGAGCTCAGTTTAAACCTCCTCCTCCTCCTTTATACCGCCAGGCTGTGCAGGATGAGCCCTATCGCACCACCAGCTTTTGTCACCAAATTTCTTAATCCTGCCTGCCTCCCCCACACTGGCTCTTCCTCCTCATTACACCTCCGCAAACAACGCAGTGTGGTCGTTTTTAGTTTGATATATGTGGAAAGACTCCTCGAAAAAAAACCCAATGCAGTAAAATCCCCACATGACCGTGTGTGTCAGACCCCTGCAGGTTTATTATTATGTGTAGGACTGTGTGGTCTTACTGATGCTTCAAGATGATTGCACCACAGGGACTCTGGAGGTGCCAGGACCCAAAGTTGAATCTGAAATCAGAGAGGTAGAGAGTGGAATGATTATTTATTATTAACCATTATTTGACAGGCAGCAGGCAGCAGCACAAATAACAGTTGCAGAATTAAAGCAAATATAACCATTTAAAATGAAAACAAAGCTCTCTTTCTTGTTTTCTTAGTCGTCGCAATATCAACTTTTGCAATAAACGGCAACGCATCGCAAAAGACACTTAGTGATTTTTTTAGTTAGTTAAAACAGTTAAAACCTGCTCTTTAATATGGAACTTTAAAGATATTTTTTAAAATGGTGCCTTTTGTGGTCCGTTCAATGTTCAGTTTGTTCAATAAAATGTCAGAAATAACTTCCTTTCATTTTTTTTGTTTTTTTAATTCAACAAGTTATTTGTTGTATTTTAGCAGAATACTGAAAGCAGCAGAAAGGCAGAATTGATATGACTGTTTATTTATTGCAAGTAATATTTATTTCTAGCTTTTTGGGGACCCTATGTAAAATGTTGTTTGGGCGCCACTATTTTGTGAAACTATAGTGTTTCCCAAATCCTTTAAGGTGATCCAGGGCCATGCATTTAACATTTAAATCCATCAATTTTGTGCAAATTCAGAGGAAAAGAGGCTAGATCTGTGAATAATTCTTAACATCTTTTTTTCCCTCTCAAATCTGAAATTGACCCCAGTATTTCAAACCTACAGAAAATTATAATAAATGGGGAACACTGGGGCTCTCCTACATCAAGAAACTCCTGAAAACTTACAGGATTTACCAAATCTGCATTATAACATCTCCCAAATGTACATAAATGAGACAGATGCTGCATATTCCTTAAAATATTTATTTTAAATATTAGAATCCAATTTGAAAAAGGTAGTGTGGTGGCGTTGGTACAGACAGCATCTGATGTGTGCACATTTAAACACTGGATCCAAGAAGCAGTTTCAACATTTTATTGAAAACGAACATGATGGAAGGTGGATGCAGATTTGAATATAATTGTGGGTGAATAGCATCCAACAAACAATAATAATAATCATAATAATCATAATAAATTAGGTTTGACTCATTTTAACTCACTTCATTAATGCATCGACATATTTGTTTCTTGTCTTCTTAATTACACAGAGTAAACTTCAGAATCTGGAAATATAGAACATAAAACAATTGTTAACATTCAGGCAAAACATTCGATATCAACCAAAAGACATTGTTCAGTAAAATGATGGGGAAAGTAACTCACAGCAGTCCTGTCCTTTGTTCTCCTGGAGTGGTTTGGAGTGAAAACAGTCTCACAGACCAGGTGATCAGAGTTATATAACATTGGGGGGGCGTGGTCAGGTCATGATTGACAGTCTATTGGTGACGCAGGTGGAGGAGACTTGTGATTTCAACGCAATTTCCTGGGAGCAAAGACAATAACTTCCCAACTTCTTTTGTAGATGTAGATCCGTGTGTAAGAAGGAAAAAGTCCAATAAAGTGAGAATTTGCTGTCCAAAGATGGACAAGCTGTGACCAGCATGTGGTAATCTATAAACCAAGAAAGCTTGGCGTTTTCCACCTGAATAAGTCTGAGAACAGTTTGTGTCTTTCTACCTTCTGTTAAAAATGAAAGAAAAATTGATCTTGTGCGTACAGCTATGGAAGTTTTTTGGTCTCTTCATTCAAACTGCAATGCATTTTGCAATTGTGCAATTTAAAGTGCAATTTGGTCATGCAGATTGTAATTGCCAATTCAGTATGCAAAGTTGCAATGCAATCCTCAGTTCCGTTTGAATTAATTTGATTAAAAAATAAAATGAAAGCTCAGTTAGTTGCTTTTCATAATATTGTTGTGGTTTATTCTTTATTCAAACTGCAATGCGTTTTGTAATTGGCAATTCAATATGGAAGGTTGCAATGCAATCCTCGATTCAGTTTGAATTAAAGAAAGCATAAAGTTATCGGACTTGTATATAAGTAATACTTCCGGTTCATACTTCCGCGCCATACTTCTACATCATACTTGATAATGTAGTTGTAGTTACTGTAGGTTTTTATGGATTGAGTATGCTCAAATAGTTTGCTAAAATAATAGTTTTACTTTAGTAGTAGGCTACATTTAGCTCATAATTTGAAACATTGCTTGTAACTACAACCCATAGAAATATAATTGGAATTTAATTCCTATGCTGGCCCCATCTAGTGGATAAAGTCCGAAATAGAAGTTCCCCTGAAACATTGTGAAATCTTTGATTCAGATTTTTGCTGGGTTTAGCACCTTCTAATATTAGCTCTGATTATTTTCTTGTCATAATAATATTTAAATGGAAAGTAGCTTAGCTAGTCGATAAATTAGCTAGCTATCTGAGCTACAGCTTCAGCAAACTCAGAGCCGTTTAATGAGCAAAATTATATCTAAAATAAGGTAACATCATTCAGAAAGTGGGATTTTACGCCCTCTGGCGGCCACGGTCAGTAACTGCAACTGCAAGTAAAAATAGACGAATTGCATACAAGTAGTACTTCCGGTTACATCCTACAAAATAAAATTGAGAAAATAGGTTTTTACGCCCTCTAGTTAGTAACTACAACTGCATTATTATAAAGTTAGAGATGCTTCCGGTCATCAGTAGTCGGTAAACAGGCTAACCTCAGTGCTAGTTTGTGCATATCACGTCTTCGTGGTCCAGTCGTGGTCCCACCTATTATACATCCTTGGGTCTCAAAAATGAATGTCTCCCACTTTTGGTTAGTATCTTCCTCCATCAAGTCGACTCCATTACTGTCAGACAAAAGCGTATTGTAATGCAAAAAAACTAAAACAACTCTCATAAAACTTTTATAATGTAATTGTAGTTACTGACGTGGGGCGTGAAACCTAATTTTCTATGTTTTATTTTGTAGGATTAACAGGAAGTATTGTTTATATGCAATTCAGCTAATTTCATATTCATTACTTTTATTTTGTAGGATGTAACCGGAAGTATTGTTTGTATGCAATACATCTAAAGTTACTTTAACCGTGGAGTGACACATTAGTTAGATATAATTAAGTTGGGCCTGTCGCTCTGTAGTTAGTTAGTTTACTGACTACTTTCCACTGAAATACTTTTATTACGACAAGAAAATAATCATAATGTTAGAAGATGCTAAACCCGCTCTACTCTGTCCGCCATTGGCTTTTCATAGCTTTCCCCTGACCTCACAGCTACCTTCCACTGTGTCAGCCAATCACAGCTGGACTCATGCGGTGTCGCGCCATCTAGTGGCCACACTTAGTAACTTTATATGAATTGCATACAAGCAATACTTCCGGCTATATCCTACAAAATAAAAGAATCGTAGCTCGGCTTGTCACTGTGTGCAACGACAGTTCGGCGTTTACTACACTGTTATCCAAAATGACAGATAGTTGTTGTTGCTGCACAAACTAGCACTGAGGTTAGTTTGTTCACCGACTGCTCTCCATTTCAAGTTACTTATATTACGACAAGAAAATAATCAGAGCCAATGTTAGAAGCTCACTGGCTCGGCTAAACCCAGCGATCACCACGTCATTGTGGTCCACTAAGTGCCTACAGTAAGGAAAACCTCCAAAATGAATGTCTCACACTTTTGGTTAGTCGTGGAAAAAGGTTTAACACGTTTTCATCTCCAATCAAGTTACAACCATGAAATCAGACAAAAGCCTGTTGTAATACTGTCGTTAAAACACTTTTTAAACGACACGTGTTTTTTAAAAGTTTTTTTTTTTTTTAAATTGATGACCGGAAGCATATCTAACTTTATAATAATGCAGTTGTAGTTACTAACTAGAGGGCGTGAACACCCATGTCTATGCTTTTATAGATTTTATTTTGTATGCTGTAACTTGCTTGTATGCAATTCGTCTAGTTTACTTGCAGTTGCAGTTACAGACCGTGGCCACCAGAGGGCGTAAAAACCCACTTTCTGAATGATGTTACCTTATTTTAGATATAATTTTGTTGAGGCTGTAACTTGCAGTTGCAGTTACTGACCATGGCCAGCAGATGGCATAAAAACCCACTTTCTGAATGATGTTACCTTATTAAAGATATAATTTTGTTGAAGCTGTAGCTGAGATATCTGAGTTTGACTAGCTAGGCTCCTTTCTATTTAAATATTACTTACATTACGACAAGAATATAATCAAATGTTAGAAACCTAGCAATCACATTGAGTCTCCAGATTAATTTACAATATTAGCCACCCATGATGTTTTGGAATCATATACTGTCTGTAAAATTTGAAATATACAAACATGTGCATAACGTTACATTTAAATTAACTGCACAATATAATTATATCTATCCTGTTTGCAGGATTTAAATGGAAATTTGTCCCTAGAAATACAATAGAATGT
>JAOVVB010128049.1:0-26500 GCA_028570985.1 Heterobranchus longifilis | reverse complement strand
ATGGACATGTCGTGATATTGAGTGGAATGGGGGACCATGTCAGTGAGGGTCCCGGGTCTTGTTAATGAGTCTGGCTGTGGTCGGGAAGAAACTTTATCAGAATCAGATCAATTATATCTTATGTAATATGCAGATGTAACAGATTATAAGTGTCTTTTCTTGCCAGATTTGCTCGCGGTATGCAGAAAAAAATAGACCTGATGTCAAAACGATCGCTCCAGATCATGAGCCATTCCACGTGGCGGCACAACTGGTTAATATGGGCGCCCAAAGAAATCTGACAGAGCTTCCCATCACTTCGTGCAGCTTCTGTGTCTGATATAAACCTGCTGTGAGGAGAGGAGGCGTCAGCTCTGGAGACAGACAAGCGAGTCTGCAGAAATTTGCACTAGCACCAGGACCTTCTTCCTGTATTTACTTTCTTGCTCCCGCCCCCCCGACACACCTGAGCACGTGAACGTTCTCACGTGGTTTGTAGTGATGCATTTTTGGTTCGCTTGAATTTTTCTCAATGTGAAAAGAAACCGAACCAAGGGGGAAACGCTCCCAAGTTTACAAACTCATCCGCTGATTCGGACCAGAGCAAACAAACTACAGGTGTGAAAACGCTCTTAGAGGATAAGATTGGCACCACTCTCAGCTTAGCATAGTATAAAGACTGGAAACAGTATTCCTTTAAGAAATGTAAATGCTGTTTTTGTTTTCTTTCACTGCAGAGATAAAGAGATCCCAGAACATGTTGGAAAGCACACCATCCAGTTTTCTCTTCGAATAGACAAAACAAAAGTCCTGTTCAGTAATCAGGTTGGTTGAACCTAAAATCTGGAAACATCACAGCACCTTGATGAGTTATTTCCACAAACCCAACAACTGAGGAAAGTGTTTGTTCAGGAGGTCACAATCCTGACTCACCTCAGCACTGTCTCCTAGATTCCTATAAATGTGGTGGCCAATCAACCTGTCAAACTGGGACCCGACTCTCAGCCACCAACGCCAGTTGTTTCCTTCAGTAAGGACATTGCCAACCGAACGTTGGTGGAGAATATGACTCTGAGGATAACGGTGAGCTTACGTCCTCAGAAGGCATTCATGTTTACTTATTGCAAAAGGGCAGAAATGTTTTCCAGTCAGATATATTCATTTGAACCCATGTGCATCTCTTAGGAAAAAGTTGCTCTGATGTCCCTGGAGGACAGAAATGTCCCCTTCCTAAATCTATACTTTTTTCACAGTCTGTGATGTGTCAGTGATTAGCAACAACATTGATTTTAAGGCATTTTTATTTTTTTGTGCAGTGTCGGATTTAAAATAACAACAACAACCTCCCGTTTGTTACACTAGAGGGCACAAATGTCCCCTTCCTAAAACTGCTCTAAAAATACTATTATTATTTTCCACTTTCACTGAGTTACATTTTTTCACCAGCATCAGTCCTGACCATAACTACCTCATAACTACTATATAATATTCATTCATTTTCAGAATTGTAACCCTTTAAATGACAGTTTTTCTTCCTTATCTTTATTTTCACAGTCTGTGATATGCCCATGATTAGCAACAACATTGATGTTGATGCATCAAACACGGCAGTGCTCCATGATACAGCAGCAATAACTGTAGTGGAAACTAGGAAAATAACATGTATTTGCCCCATAGGGAAAACATGAGAAAATGGCTCAATCTGGTGGAAAATAGTAAAAAATTAAAATTTCAAAGCCAGGGCTCTCTAGATTTAAAGGCTGATATAACAGAATGTATGATTGTATGTTGTGATGGATTTTAATGGGTTTCAATGAGGATATGTGTCTGTATTTTATTTATTCAAAGTTTATTTGACAAGGACATGCATTTAAGTAATTGAAATATGATGCACTATACAATGATATAGCTAAAAGCTCATTTTCATCATCACAGTTTATTTTAAACTTACTATAGGAGCTGAGGTTGAACTTCCAAAATTAAAAAAAATTAAAAATAAAGCAACAACACACCCTTGCCAAAATGTATGACATGCATTAACAGCAAAAAGCATTGAAAATGTAAAAAGCCAGAAATGTCCTTAATGATGCACAATGTAGTTTGGGCGTTTCTCAGCTGATATTACAGCCTGACTAAGCTGCTTCAACCGATTCCAGGATTTTTATGGAAACCCAACAACGCAGGACCTGGACGGGACGGTGGTCGTTTCCATAAAGAACTCTAGTGGAGACGGAAACAAAAGCCTCCCGCTGTTTGAAGGCAACACCAACGACTTGAAAATTAGCCTGACAAAAGGAAAGGCCCACATCACTGTGAGTAATCTGTCATAGGACACACTACAACCTTTATTTATGATGCACCTCATGCATATGATAATTGTATAATTTATTCTGCACAGAGGCTGGCTATCATGGAGAACAGCCCCGGGGAGAATGGAAGTACATACATCCTCCTGTTCAACCCTGAAGTGTCAATGATCCTCAAGCCTCTGGCTCCCTTTGAGCTCGCCTTCCGTTTTTACAATGGTATGATGTGTATTAAACAAAACATGTGGGCTGAAATTACAGAAGAATGAGTTTAGTCGTATTTGGAAGATGGGAGAGTGGTGCACCTCAGACTCTTGTGGCCGAAATGAGTATTACAACAACAAACACTTTGATCCTGACAAAAATAATTTTTCCCCTTTGCCAAAACGATTTTAGATCAGACTTAGAAAATTGATCAGCAGAAAAATAAATGTTCTCACTTTCCTCTCAGGGTTTCCGTAGATTTCCCACCATGCAGAGAGTTTTGATTGTATTTACTCAGGTTTTGAGGTATACAGCGAATACATTTCTGTCATTATCCCAATACAATGGAGGCAAATCAAATTGTATTTGTGTTATTTAAAGAGGAACTCCATATTCTTCTATCTGAACTAAACTTTTAAAGTTTGTCTGTTGTTTATCTTTTTCTGTTTTAGATGCCGAGAACCAGCGGAAAATGTCTGAGCTGTCCAAGAGGAAAGACGAGTGCATTAAGGCTATTTCTGCATACACAGACCACTTTAATACGTATAACGGCCTCCTTCAGCTGCTGACCTGTAAGAGTTTATCCTCTTCAAATAAGCTAATATGCTGTGTGCTACCAGACACGTGTGTAGAGCGGGGTATCGTTTTACAGGGTGCGTACCAAGTCTTGAAAGTTTGGAAAATGCTTGATTTTAAACGCTATGTTTTCAAGGTTAGGAATATGCTTGAATTTGAATATATGCCTTGAAAAGTGTTTGATTTTCAACATAATCTGTTGTTTCATCGACACAATCATTCATTGATCATTCATCTGATCAAAGCACACGTAAAGAAAAGAAAGACCAGACATTTCACACCGTTCTGACCACTACCAAAAAATATTGAGGTACAAAGCCGAGCCCTACTTGTGTCTGTGCTTTATTTTTGTGTCTGCCAATAATTGTTTGAAATGGTCTCTAATTGCACGTATTTCTTCCATCATAGCTCAACACATTGTTGCACGTAACAAAGAGGTTGAAGTTAGAAACGAGCTGATGAAGAGGAACGTGACAGTCGCACAAACTGTATGTGTGAGATGTTCTATTATCCACACCTTATATCTGCTGTATATATATCAGGAGATGACATTCTCATATTTGTTTTTTCTTTGTAGGTCCCAGATATTGACCGACTCCTAATGGAGAAAAGGAATGAAGTCGAAAGGATACTGAGAACACCGAGAAGAGTTTGCTCTATCCGTGATCTGTTCAGGGGGCAGCAGGATGTTTTGGGAACGGTAACGTCGTAGGAAAGAAGGACTTTTCTGTTGGATTAGGGCCAGACTCCGTGTCTGGGCCGCGAACGTCACGTCATCGTGCGTCTATACCGGCTCAGACTGGTCCGAGCGTTTGTGCAATAGTAATAACAAAAATTACCTCATAATCCTTTTGGCGCTGATAAAGTTTGAAAGGAGAGAGGACGGAAAAAAAGAGTGTATGCCACTTTTCAAAACGCTTTAAGATCAGGATTACACAATTCAGAATCTAATAAACAGAGATACTGGAGAAAACTTGGCATAAGTAAATAAAATCAAAGGAAAAGATAAGAAAATAAAGATAATATGCTAAAAGTTTAATAATTAAAATGATAAAATAATGATAAAACCTTAAATCATGTAGTAAATTGTAGTAATGTAGTGAAGTAGAAGTGTTTCATTGGGCACCAACCTTGCATTTATGTGCGCTTATTGTCGAAAATAAGTGGACTTGATGCCTGAATAATCAGGTTGCAGTTACATCCGTAAGACACACGTGTGCACGGAGCCGGTGCAGACAGCTTCATAGATTAAAATAAGAATCTGTTGTGTGAGATGTGCATGTAAAAAACTTCTCTGACATGCTTGCTCTCTAGAAATCTGGTGTGTAATTTCAGGAAACTGTGATCTCCATGCAGATGTGTCCAATCAATGTTTGTGCTTATGTGCAGATTGCACTTGTCCCACAGTTTATTTTCCGGAGCTGTGTGTGTGTGTTTTTCACACGTTACCTTTTGAATGCAGGTTGGACACCTGGCCTTTGTGCAGGACGATGATGCTGCGAGGGTTATCTCCTGGCACATCAGGGGTGACATGGATTGTGTCATCACCAAAACGACTGCAGCAGCACGGAGGATCTATGACGACACCCGAGGCAGGCAGCAGGTCATGGCCCTCGACAGTGTTTATGTGCAACCAGGAAACAGGTACACACCTTCTGTGTCAGTGATGGATGTTTGTTTTGCTTTTGGAGAAATGCAACCTGACGTCACGCTGCGGTGACCAACGAAACACAAACACTTCTCTGCCCAGCAGTCCATGTAACAGCTGATTAACAAGCTCCAAAACAAAGCACGCTCCCTCGTCTCCTTTTTCCCTCTCCCTTTCTCCGTGATGCTGCTTTCAAGTGTCGTCGGAAATCTCAGGATCATAACAACGCTCCGGTGGAAAACAATAATTGTGAAATATAAAGTCTACGTGTGCCACATTAGGTGTTAAAGTACAGAACAGGGCTGTAAGTGACGCTCCCACACCGCCGGACGACACACTGCGACTCGCTTGATTGCAATTGTTGTCTGAATGCAGCCTAAAGAGTTCAGTCGTGTTCGTAAAGTTTAAAGTTGTATTCGTGTGCGTTCATCAAGTCTAACAACTGAGTTGCTTTCCTGATGAGATTCCTGCGTATCTTTGATTATAGTCTTTAATTTTTAAGCCTACTCCTTCCCCAAACCTTCCAACAACAGTAATTTAAAGATCTGGTGGCACCTCCTTGTTGCACAGACTGTTTAACAACCTTCAGTGAAGTCCTGCTTTCTTTTATCAAAGTGGATTAATTTCAATACCAAAGAAATGCATCTTTTGAGGCAATAAAATGCATTAAAAAAAGAACTTTCTTCTCCATGAGGGCCACAATTAATTACATATATATTTAAGTTCTGATTTTATGATATTAGACTTCATATTGTTCTCTTTCATTTTGGTTTAACTTTAAAGTACAGATAATGGTGACTATAATTATTGTCATATATAAGAGGGAGAGCAACTCCCTTCCTGCTGTTGTTTGTGGTGGTTGATTGTGTGTTGATGACACTTATTTAAAGGACCATACCAAGTTTTATATTTACATCACAGCTAACCATTTAGTGAACCGTGATGCAGTTTTATTTAGTATTTTAGAGTGTGTTTTTCCTACAGTTAAACGATTTTATTTTGGTTATGATACTGTAGTGTTGCGTGGTAATACAGTTTAAGTCTGCAACACATTAATATTTGGGCTGCAACTAATAATATTGTCATTATTTATTGATTTGCAGATTATTTTTTTGATTAATCCATTAAGTTCGGCCTATAAAATGTCAGAAAATTGTGTAGCAATTTCTAAAAGCCCAAGATGGTGCTTTAATACGTCTTGTTTCATCTCATCAAGAGTCCCAAGCCCAAAAATATTCAGTTAATTATCTCATGAGAGAAAGAAAAGCAGCAAATCATCACAAATGAGGAGCTGGAACTAGAGCAAGTTTGACATTTTTGTTTGAAAAATTATTTAAACAATCGATTATCAAAATAGTTTCCAATTATTGTAGTTGATCAACTAATTGTTTTAGCTCTAATAGAACCATTCAACCATAATGTCACTTGATTAATTGGAAGCTAATCAATAACTAATCTAATAATGGATTCAGCTTTTAAGTCATTTTTCAAGCTAAAATTAAAATATGCTTGTTTCCGCTCCTACAATGTGAGTATTTTCTGCTTCTCTCTGTTATATATCGCAGGAAACTGACTATCTTTGAGTTTTAGACATTTAAAGACGTCACATTGGTCTCTGAAAAACTGTGATGGGCATATTTTGTAATTTTATGACATGATGAGAAGATTAATATATGAAAACAATTGTTAGTTGCAGCCCTAAAGTAACTCTGACAAAGTAACACAGACTTGATGTTCACTGTGATTAATCTCAAGCAAGTTTCAACAGTTAATTTTCAAAACACAGAGAAATAAATGGTTGTCAATGACTGCTTGGAACGGTAGAAAAAAACACCTAAAAATCAACAAAATCAACAAATTTATGGCATGCGTTTCAAAACATTGTAAAAAATGTAAAATGTACTGCACATGATGTTTTGCTAAGGAGCTAAATCTTAAAAAAAACAAACCACGAGTATGGTCCTGTAAAACAATGTTCCGATCATCTCTGCAGTCCCTCTAAGATTTGAATTGCTTACAGGCCGTTGCCGCACATACTCAGAAATGGCCACAAGCTCTTTGATCCCCCTGGGAACCCGGTGCTCGCCAGAGACCTCCTGCTTTACTTGCACGACCCGGAGAGCTGTAACATCGGTGAGCTGCCTCAGATGGATTTTCGCTGCTCAGTGTAACATTGCCTCGTTGTTGTTTTTTCATTGCAGATTTCTATTATGAGTCCAGGGTTTCTGTGGTTTTCTGGAGGCTTCCCAGGTCTCTGTGTGTTTGCTGTTGTCGGGGTATTTCCTCCTGTTGAATCTTGGGTAAATGGTTCCACCTGGGATCCGACCTCACAGGGGTGGAGGGGTTTCCTCACCGGGGGCCCCGTCACTGGAGCATAAATTGGGCCCCTTTTGCCACATTGAAGGGGAATAAATAAAGGCCTTGAACGTTTTTGAAAATAGACATGGGTCATTGAAAGTGCTTGAATTTATATATTTTATGCAAGAATAAAAATTGAAGTTTTTTATGTTGTTTTTTTTTACTGTAAACATTAGTAAATAGACTTTATTCCGCTGTCTGCATGTGTCTCTCCTCGCAGCCAGCCTGGTCTAATAAAAATGACGTTACCATTCAACAACACTGCATTCTCAATTACATTTCGAGGAGAAATGTATTTTCTCCCAGATCAGTCCCTGTGGGGAGGAGGTCGGTGTGGATGGATGGTTCACAAAAACAGACTTTCACCCAGGAGACGTGTGAAACCAGAAATCAACTTTTGTTATCTAAAAAACGTAAAATGTTGTTACATAACAAACACATACTTACCGGTATTTTCAATTCACAACGTTAACAGGGTGTTAAAAACTGTGACCCTGTTACCCTAAAAACCGATAGGTAATTTTATTGGAGTCGAAGTTAGAAACTCTTTGGAAAGTCTTTGAATTTGATGTTTAAGAAGGCGTGGGAACCCTGTTTATTTTTGGGATGTTCTGTTGTTTTGGAGTTCCTTCTATTTATTCAGATATATGGTAATTATGGCTTGTTTGCATTGAAACATAAATATATCAAAAGTCATCTCAAATAAGCTCTTCATTCTCCTTGTAATCTCTTACGTTTTTCAGTAGAAAAGTTCTGAATGTTTAGATTTCTCTCAACAGCTCTTCCTGTTTGTTTCCTTTGCAGCCTTTAAAAACATCCTGGGAGACACGATTCTGATTGATGACCTGGACTCTGCAAACAACTACAGAAGAGCGGTGAGTGGTGCAGCGCTGCTGGAGCCGTGCCAAACATTAACTGGTCTTTTTTTTTTCAACTAAATGCGCCGTTGGTTACAGGTGGTGCAGAATAAGATGCCGTGTGCCACCATCCTGACCAGGCAGGGGGACAGGGTCAGTGCCAAGGGCAAGTTTGGAGGCGCACAGAACAAAGCCCCACCGATTAACCAATTACAAGTGTTTGGAGCCCCCCTCCCGCAGCATTACTACACTCTCAGTGAACACATAGGTAACTCTCATCGTCGTAGAAGTTAATTTGTGCGGTCCTGTTCAGACAGATTGTGCTTTAATCTCTCAATGTGTTGACAGAACTGCTCTGCCAGCACCAGACAGCTCTGGAGAAAAAGAATCGGACAGAAAAGGAGCGAAACGATCACACCTTGAGGTCTGAAACGTTGATAAAGAAACGAGAAATGGAGGGGAAACAGAAAGAGCTTGAGGAGATTGAAAGACAACTTGGTACGTTTATTGACCTGGGAGTAAGGGCAGACAATACATTTACAAGACCATTTTGCTTTGTATTCTTTTAGTATTGTTGATTTCTAATTGGTTTGTATTTCACTTCTAGAGTCAACCCCAGTGAGACTAGTGAAACGGGGTCTTGAGGATGCTGGTGAGCCGTCGGGCATCAATAATACAAAGAGAGCAAAGATGTTGTCTAGTGTAACCTGATGGTTTCAGCAGAAATCTCTTTGGTATTTGTATCAATATTATTATATTATTTGAGTTGCCATTGATTTTTATTTATACATGTTTGATTTTGTGTGTTTTAATACTTTTATGAACCAAAACTGATAATAGTTGTGCATGGCATGAAATACCTCCAAGAACGTCTTGATTAAGTATATACATATTTTCCACCTGTATACCATACAATATATATTTAGTAAGAGCTCTATTTTGCCTGTGTGATTATTTCTACTCAATAATAACTTCAGTGGAATACAAAACTTAAAAACGAAATAAAATATTAGTTTGAGGGACAGACACTAACATGCGCGCGCATTTTACGCACGGGATAATTACGGTGCCTTTTCGAAACAAAGACAATCATTATCGAAGTGTACGCGTGCGTGCGTGCGTGCGTGCGTGCGTGCGTGCGTGCGTGCGTGTGTGTGTGTGTGTGAGAGAGAGCGAGGTTTGAGAAACGGAAAAAGGCATCTGTCAGTGTTGGAGGGGGTCCCGATACGTCACAGCCAAGGACGCTGGAAGGAGCTTGTTTCGGTCTGCGCACCGCAGACAGGGAACAACCCGTGGTGCGTTCACTGATCACTGGACCACAGACCTTTACTACTGATTACTATCTGAAAGGAAGACTTAAAATATATTTTAATCATGAAGCGCGGACTCTGCGGACTTTTTCACTTTTTATTAACTTTTCCTCTAGTCAGTGGATCACCTTTCCAACATAGCATGTTCCATGGTAACGCATATTCTGGCTCAGAAACACGACAGAGAAATAAGTAAGTAATGGACGTCTTGTTTATATCATGTTTACATGATAATACATCATGTGTCCTTCTCTGTGCATACATTAATTCAGTCACTTGTGGAAAAGAAATGCATGCAATCAATACGCACCGCAGCTTTCTACATTAGGAGTGACTAACCGGTGATTTTTTTTAATTTAATTTAATTTTTTTGTTGCAGAAACTGGTGCGCCTATGTTGTGCACAAGAACGTGAGCTGCGCCGTCGGGGGAGGCACGGAGAGTTTCGTGCAGCTGGAGGTTGTGCCGTGTCCACCGGAGCTGCCAAACTGTGCGCAACAAGTGGTGTAAGTTGCCAGAAGTCGAGGTCACTGGGTGGAGGGCGGATAATATTTAATTTTGTTCGTATTTTTAACAATGTGAGGCAATGCTGTTGCTGATATCGTGCAGTGTGGATTGATGCACTGACAACAACTCACTGTGATGATTTTAATAAGCATTTATTGGGCTTTGTCAGTTGTGCGTCTTAGTAGTATACAGTAGGATGGAGCTGTTACAGTTGTGTTGTCATAGACTTGTATTGTATTGTAGAGTAGTCTCTTTAACCGTAAGGCCAAAACTAATCTTTCAGGATGAAAACCTCTTAACACATTGTTGTATTTGCATTAGTGAATCTGCATCATTATTTTATACAGCAGTGGTAGAAGAAGTATTCAGATCTTTTACTAAACGTAGTAATACCACAGTGTAAAAATACTGTCCTGCAAGTCCTGCATTTAAAATCTTAGGTAAAAGTACAAAAGTATTAGCACCAAGCATCAACTTAAAATACAAAAAGTACTCAATATACAAAATTGCATTTTGTGTGTGTGTGTGTGTGTGTGTGTGTGTGTGTGTGTGTGTGTGTGTGTGTGTGCATTGCAGCCGGTAAAGGTGGAGCCAATTTCAGCTAGTTTAGGCCTCTATATCAGTAGCGTAATCTATAAAAATATATATAATGTATTAGTTGATTTATATTTTGTATTAATATTGTTAATCTGAAAAGTAACTAAAGCTGTCAGATGATGTAGTGAAATAAAAAAGTACAATATTTGCCTCCAAAATGTGGTGGAGTAGACATATATAGTATAAAGTACAAGTGCCTGGTACAGTACTTGAATAAATGTATTAAAGTACATTCCACCACTGGATTACAGTACACTTTGCATTGCCTTTGGTGTTTCTTGAAATGAATGTCTCTCTAATATAAAAAGATTAGACAAAAGACAAAAAGATTATTTGTGCATCTGTGTTGAATCTTCATGAATGGCGAACATGGGCAGACTTTACTGTGACTTTGTTTTGCTTCAGTGTTCATTGAGCAACAAACACTTGTGAGATGTAATTAATCATGGAGTGGCAGGGCCATGTGGCCAACAGTGTCCTCATGACGTGGAAGTGGTGGAAAGTCTTAGCTGCTTCCTGCCAACTGCGTGATTCATTAAATGTGATACAATGTGACTGTTTATCTAGTCTTAGTTGTCAACAAACAGATGTTATTGTGCTGCGATTCCAAGTTTACATCATATTCCTGAGAGGGAGAGTTGCACAAAGTCTTAAAATGAGCATCTGATGAGCTGAATTATCTCTATTATACCCAGTGGTGGAATGTAACTAAGTACATTTACTCAAGTACTTAGGTACAATTCTGAGGTACTTGTACCTTACTTGAGTATTTCCTTTTTATGCTACTTTATACTTCTGCTCCACTACATCTCAGAGGCAAATGTACTTTTTACTCCACTACCATTATTTGACACTTGTATTTACTCGTTACTTTTTACACAAATATGATAGGATGCAGTACTATACTACATCTCCTCAGTAGTATACAAAGTATCTAAAACTGGCTCCACATTGACAAAGTACAACATTAAAATGCTCTTACATGCATTAGCTATTTGTGATAAAAACATAATAATATAATATTCTATAATAATATAACATAAGGAACCATTCTGCATAATGTGTAACTTTACTTTTGATATTTTAATTACATAGTGCTGATAATACTTCTGTACTTTTACTTAAGTAACATTTTGAACTCAGGACATGTAGACAGTGGTATTTCTACTTTTACTTATGTAAAGTACTTTTTTCCACCACAGATTATAACATACCATTGCAGCATCTTTTATTTATTTTATTTTTTTTTTTACCATTGCAGCATCTGTGAATTTTTAGAATGCACTGATGACTTCATGTGTTAAATGCTTCCAGATATCGGACACACTTTAGGCCCATGTACAAGATTGCATACAAGACTGTAACAGAGCTGGAGTGGAGGTGCTGCCCGGGCTACCAGGGCCACGACTGCCGGGAGGTGAAAGACATAAAGCTGCTCCAAGTAGAGCGTTTGCCTCATGCTCCCTCTGCCTCAGGACATATTCCAGTCCTACAAGGTGAAAGACATGATTATAACTCAGGAAATCTAGCATGGAATTTATGTGCAACAAAATTAAACCAGTAAATGCTGGAAAAATGTCAGAATAAGAGCATTCATATTCCTGTTTCCTACCCCTCCCTGTGTTATTTCTCGCTATATCTCCAGAACAGCGAACAGAGAACCAGAGGAACCATCCATCAGGAGGGGAGGGGCAGTCTGGAGGTCAGGCTGGTCACAGGCCACTGGGGGGTCATGGAGGATCTCAAAGTGCACAACACCTGGAGGAAGAGGTGCAGCGGCTGTCCCAGATGGTCCTCGACATGCAGGCAAGAATGACGGACATGTCCACCAATCTGAGAATTAATTTCCAAGAGGACGCCAGTAAAATGCTGATCACGCTGCTGAATAACTACAGACAGCCTGCCAGTGCGAGAGGCGCCGAGACCCAAACCGTTCAGGTGCAGGACTTCTCTTTTGGGCACGAGACGACGCAGATGGACGATGTCATGAACAAGATCAGCCAGGTCACAGACGATCTGGAGTCCAAGAGCAACACCCTGGATGAACTGATGGGCCGCGTCAACCGTCACGATGGACAAATTCATCTGCTAATGACCACACCCACTCCTGCTCCCCCAGCCAATGACGCAGACATGCGTGCCTACCTGGACGAGCAGATCCATGTTCTGCGAAAGGAGTTAATGGAGGGCATGGACATAAAAATGGCAGACATAAAGAACTCGTGCGATTATAAAATCATGTCAGTTCAGGAGCAGTGTGAGGGACAAGAAACCAACTACCTCAGCCTGGCCGAGCTCATGGACTCAAAGGAAACGGACCTCCGCAACGAGATCCAGGACCTGAAGAACAAGCTGCTTGATCCGGGAAAGGAAGACACCCGTCTTGTAGAGAACCTTGAGATCCATCTGAACTCATCTGAGAATACTGTAGCGGCCCAGTGCCGCTCTGTGGAGGAGAAGCTGAAGAAAGAACGGGCAGAGGCCATCAAAGACCTGAGGGAGACTCTGGAGGACAAGCTGGCCTCCATGGAAGAGAGACTCACCATCCTGTTGGTAGATACAGGCACCAACTCCCCATCTGTTGTGGAAAACACTCAACAAGACTTCCAGAGCTGCAGGACTGCTGTAGACACCATTGAGTCTCGTCTAAAAGCCCATATAAATGACCTCGGAGCCATGGAGGGGCAACTCCTCAACTACAGCACCGGCATTGAGAACGTGCATGGCGAGTTGAGTTATCTGAAAGGGCGTGTGGGCAGGTTGGAGGACTCTCTATCAGATGTAGTCCACCAGCAGTCTCCGATCCTCAACTCCACCTGGGGTCAAGTTAAAACAGGCACTGAGCAGGAGGCCAAGGACCTCCTGGAGCTCCACAGGACTCAGCATCAGGAGCTGAGAAACCGTCTAGACGAGCTGGGCCAGGAGGTGAAAGCCGAGGCCGACCACTGCCGCAAACAAACGGAAGATGTCGGGAAGGAGATTGCACACATGGACAGGCGCATTGTTAGTGTGGAGAGTTTATGCGCCAAGCTGGATCCTGTCTCCGATAGCCTCCAGAGGATCAAAGAGGGTCTGAATCAACACGTCACTGGGTTGTGGACTTTTGTCAACCAGCTGAATGGGACGCTTCAAGCTCATGCCCGAGATATTGGAGGACTGACGGGAACTTGTGAGAATCTCCAGAACCACATCTCTAATGTAACCAAAGACCTCCGAGAGCTAATGGACAGCAATCCTGGGAAGACAGGTAAGCTGCTATGCAAACATAAACTTATTACACTGATGTGTGAATGATTACTGTGATGTCGGGCTGGGCAATATCTCGATATTATATTGATATCCTGATTAGCGTAGCAGTGATATCACGGTTTCATCGTATACTGTGGTATGAAAATTGATAGTTATTATACTGTGTACATTTGCCTATCTATATTGTAGATATAGAAAATATTTTATTTATTTTCAAAACAGAGACTTTTTACACATCCTACCATTTATAAAAAAATTAAAAAAAGGTTTCAATTATGATAGCCAAAAACTCTTCTGTTTTCATTCCTCTGAGGGACATTGTAACTGATATTTATAGTAATAATTGTGTAATACCGATACTGTGCAACCGTGATATATTCTGAGATGTTTATTGTACCGTGATAATCTCATATCGTTGCAAATCTAATTGTGATATGAGACTAGATATCGTTTTAAAGGCTGCATTACTTTAAAATGATGTAATTTTCTGAACTTACCAGACTGTTCTAGCTGTTCTATTATTTGCCTTTACCCACGCAGTCATTATATCCACATTACTGATGATTATTTATCAAAAATCTCATAAATATTTTGTGTTTAAGCTCCAATAGTCAACTCTAACCCGACGCTGTCAGACAGTTTCACATTACCATCTGAGAAGCTTTTAGGAAAAGTGCAGGCACTTTCAAAAAAATACCTGGCTGGTGATTGGATGAACCGTCTGTCTATCAAACTCGTGTCAGTCTGGAGAAGTGCAGAAAAGCCTTCAGTGCTGTTCTTTGCTCTTCTTTCAATGAAGAAATATTGTCCAGTTCTGATATAACCAATGCTATTACTACGAGGAGCCACCATTGTTGTTTTGAATGAACAGTCGCACAGCTCACACTAAATCACGGCCATACATGCCCATTACCATTGTTTTGAACGAACACCTAAACTACGCCTGTAGCTACGAGTAGCTACGAGTAGCTACGAGTAGCTCCTCACAGGACGCTGAATGATCCGGTCAGATCTTGAAAAGTTGAATCCCTAAGCGATAAAACATGCTCTTGCTCAAGTCAATACACTTGAGGGTTTTGCTGCTACAGCCTGCCTTGATCTGGTATGACCACTAGCTTATGATGGCTAATGTTAGCTAATGCTGTTATTACAGTATAACGAACATTACTGACTATTCTCTGTGCTACTGAATTTCCCATTATCCTGTAAACGTCACTTGTGGCCACAGTCGGCACTATGCAGCAGAAGTTACATAGTCTCGCTTTAAACACATTTTTTCCAGGTTTGTATCAGGCTAAATCTGATTTATTATCCGCTGAAGTTTAAATAGTAGAAGCTTGAGGTTAATCAAATCGCTGTAATACTCCCCAACCTTTTAGATCATTGTTTGGACTGGAGTCCGTTTGTTTAGTCCATTTATTGGAGAGGCTGGAGTGTGTTTCAGTGTGAGTGAGAGGACGTTTCATTTTCATTTAATCATGTTCTCAGTTGAAGGAGGCCGGGTTGATTAAAGACGCATGCTTGATTTAATAGACCCCGCTTGTGTTGAGCAATGCCTTGGCATAAAGATATATTGCTGGCTTTGCTTTTTTGTGCATCCAAGTGTGCGTTTACGTGTGTCCATAAACTGTATAAACTGTGCATGTATAGTTTTTTGGGTGTAAAATGTGAGAACATCAGGGTGATCTTGTTCACCTTGTTTAATATCATGTGGATTTATTTATCATTAATGCTGGATATTATTGTAAGAATGTCGCTGTACGCATCTTTAAGAGTACAGACTTTCATATCGGTGCATATGTTGCATATTTCTTGTATGAGTCTTCTCATTAATGGTGCCTATGAGACCGAGCTGGACTTCTCGGACTCTTGTAGTTTTAAATGTGAACTAGAAGCACGGCCCTAATGTTTACGAGCCAAGTGTCTTCCTCTGGGACCGGCTAGTCTTCAGTTGCTGGTTTATGGAGCAGGTGATGCAGCACATGATCCAGTCCAGAATCTCATGGGAGGTGAGCTGGAATAACATAGTCCCGGTTCTTGTCCTGGTTCCAGTCCAAGTCAGACCAGAGGAGATCAAGATCATCAGCACATCAAGATGTGTTTCGTGTCAGATTCACATGATTTCTGAGGGAGACTGTTACTGAATAGGCTTCGCTCTGCTGTCTGCATGTGTGTCTCCTGCAGCAGCCTGGTCTCCTAAAAATTACGTTCTCATACAACGAAAGTTTTTCAACAAAATCCTGTATTACATTTCTAGGAGAATCATGTTTTTCTCCCGGATTATGTCTGTTTTTCGCGTATTGCAAAAACTTTTCTAATCAAAGTCTGGGTGGGGAGGAGGTCGGGGTAGATGGCTGGTTCACAAAAACAGACTTTTACAGATTGTCTCATGTGGAACCAGAATTCAACATTGTTATCGAACAAACATAGTAATTATATTTTGTTACGTAACAAACATTTATTTGAACCCAGACCACAATCTTTTCCTAAACCTAACCAAGTAGTTTTCTATCAATTCACAATGTTAACTGTTTAAAACTGCGACCATAAGAAAAAAACCTTTCCCTCAAAACGGAATTGAGAATGCAGTTTAGTTGTATGGGAACAGGATTTTGTGTGAGATCAGGGTTGCCCGCAGTTGCGTCATTGTTTCATGTGCCAGCGTGCTAGTTTTCATTATAAAACGTGTGTTGAAACAGTAATGAACCTTGATCCGCGTCTCAAACTATGCCGTGCTGGGTCCTTGAATTTGAGGGAATTGGGCCTGGAAAGTCCACGAAAAGTCCTTGAATTTGATGTATAGGAAGATGTGGGAACCCTGGATTCATCTCTGTCGCTCTGAGATGCCAGTTTTCTCATTTTTGCCAATATGTGGTGCCTGGGACATGTTGCCACTCCACCCCATGGTTGCTGTCATAACATGGCATTTAATTCATCATTGTGTCATTGGGAAGTTTTGCAAGTGGGAGGACAATTATTCATGGTTTCCACTCAGCGAGGGGCCATTTTGACCACTGGCTCTGTAAAAACTTTGGCTCCTTGTTTGTCTCATACACCCCCCCACCCCACCCTTATCTTATCTGAAGAGAGTGGAAAATGCTGCTTGGAGGAGTCCATTACAGAGAGATCTCCACACAGCTTATCACAGGGAGCACTCACGGCCGTCTTTATATCACAGCCAGGAGCTTCAGTGTGTTTAGATTAGCTGCTACAGGAGCGACATTTCTAAAACTCCTTTTTCTCACACCTTCTTCAGTGACTTATTTTACTCCCTTTCTCGCCATCTGCAGTTTTCTCACTTTTTGTTTAAACTTGCATGGCTGAGTTCCTTTTCTGTTGAAATAAACAGTGTGAGCATTTAAAGCTGCACCAGGGCCCCCAAGGGCCATATGTCAATGTGTTTACCATGATGTCACACCGACTGTTAAACTTAAATGAGAGGGGTCAGGAAAGGGAAGGAGACGCTTGCAATGTGTCATTATTTTAATGATTTAGTTGCTTTCAGCGCTAATCATAACACTTGAATTTATTATGGCTCGTTGACACAACATGACAGAAATACGTAAGCCACTGAGGTTCTGCTTGAAAACCCAGTTCTTCATTCAACAGTGGGAATGTGCGTAACAGCGACAGCTGCTCAGAGCTGAGGAAAACTGAATCTTTAGGCTAATTAACTACAATGAGCATGAAAGTCAATTACTGTCCGTGGAAACAAAAAATGGTACCACTTTCTAACAAGGCACCACTTACAAAAGGTTTAAAAGTTAATAGTTTCATTAATGATTAATCAACCATTTCACAATGCTTCATAGATCTGTTATAATACAACCTTTGGGTTTCTAGTGCTTATCCTTGCTGTTTGGTAAGAATGCAGTTATGAATGTAGGCGATCTTTTACTAAATGCTTTTGGATTTCACACTTTCTAATAAGCTATCAAATCTAGAGTTAAAACTATTCATGTATTTTTAAAAAATAGATTTTAGTCCAGATATGTTTTGGTCCATAGAGTGTCTACCTGAACTGAACATCTAAAACGATAAATCAAGTGTCCTGCTGGAGGATAAACAGCACAGGGATAAAGGGATTTTTCTCAACCTGGCAACCCAAAAGCATTCTTATTAATGGCTTTTAAGCCATGTATAAAGCATTATTAGTAAATTATTTATTAACTATGAGTAAAGCTATTAGTTACAATGTAACAAAGAGAAATTTTACCAAAAAATCTTAACACAAGGTCTCACTTAATAGATTTTTTGCCGAGCCTTCAACCACATCTCCGTTTTAATCCATGATAATGGTGCTAACTCCGCTTAGGTCTCCTTATATATATATATATAATATTGTATTATACATTTTATATGATTGATCACAAATAGAAATGGTATTGCCGGTGTTTGTTTAGGTGGAGTGAATTACATGTGTCACAATTTCTATTCTAAATCAAAAATCAATCAAAATGAGCTTTCAATTTAAATAAAATAAATTATTTAAAATGGACCATATGTCCTTAGTGTGGTACATTCCAAAACAATATGGCAGTCATATCACACTTGATGTATCCTGTCTTTTTAAAGAAGAACTTGAAAACGTGAATGACCACAAATAAAACCAACGATCTGTTGATCTTTATGTATCCAGACTCGATAGTCTAACAATGGCCCGACCTTCAGTACTGAAAAAAAAACAGCTTTAAATCAAAAGTCTAATAGAGTCATGACACTTCCTCAGTTTGTTAATGCTCATATGTATGATGTTTCCTAATCCTTTTACCTGCACATCCCTCTCTGTGTGTCTGCTGGCCTCAGCTGACTGAAAGCATCGTAGAGTTCTATTATTGGGATCCTCTGAGATAACAAGGCGTGCTTTCCTGCTTCTGACAACACTCGGTGGTTAAGCTGACCTACGAGAGATAAGCTAACTTGTCGGGTGGCACGCTGTGGTCAGTGGTCACAACATGATGACCCCATGAACCAAAAACAAGATGGGATCTGACAGAAAGCCCTCAAGAACAACATAGCCTACAGCGTTTGGCGGCTGCTCGTTTTATACTCTGTTATCCTGACGGAGTGGGTGCTACTTTATCTGACGCAGGAAATTTACCAATCTCCCTTTTTCTGAGGCTGGATTTATTGATTCTTAAATCAAAGTCTTAAAGAGCGCAGTGTGTTTCTGGCTAACAGTGACTCATAAAGTCAACATGCACAAAATTGCCGTGCATTATGTGGTAGGCCTATGAACTGTGGAAAGTGGGCATTGTTGTGACACAAGGGTCTGTTGTGTCCTGGACCTGTGGGGTCTCGTTAAGTGACTAACAATAAAGCAGAGGTTTCCCATGCTGCTTTGCTGGAAGGATGCAAATTTGTGGTCGACAGCAGACGCAGCTGCATTTGTTTACAGCGTGCCACTTTCATCATGACAAACACTCCTGCGTACGCACATACATCCTGCGCTGACCTCTTTTATCCTCGTGGCACTTAAGTCTGAAATCAGTTTTGAGTCCCTCCCATCAAAGACTACTCGCATACCTCGCTTTATATGAGGAGCGACACGACTAACACACGCAGAGCAGCGAAGCATGTGTGCACATGTGCGTGCACGCAGACTTACCCCCCCTGTGCTGTTTTATGGCTACACGCCGGTCCCTCTCCACATGTTGTGTTTAACGGGCAGACTTTTCTGCCTCCTACACTAAATGGCCCGTCTCCCCCGGGGTGAGGGGACAAGCTGTCTGGTAAATGAACATGTGGCCGTGTCTTGGTATGCTGCAGGTATGCTTTTATGTGCTGGTTTCCTTCCAGAACAGCAGAGTTGGGGCGTGTTGTCTCGGAGTTTGTGCCCCCAGCCAGGAGGGTTGATTTGTTGATAAACTCCGGGGTTAGTCTCAGCGGCGGTTGTCAGGAATGCACATCAGAGCTGATCACCGTATGAAAGGAGATGAGGCAGCGGTCTGTCATTTTCTCTGTTTGTGTCCATAATAACAGGCTCAGGTAATCACCCACTTTCAGCTGTTAATGAGAGGTTAATGGTCGCTCTGCCATAAACATAAACACAATCACATGGTACTTGAAAAGTGAAAATTAAAGTGAAAAAGTGGAAATGCAACATAAAATATAATTACATGTTATTTCTATATGGTTTGTCAATATGTGTTGTTGCAAACAAGTCATTCCAAGGAGTGACAGTGTCACTCAAATTCAATAAGAGAAGCTCTCCAGTAAATACTGCTGTTATGTAGAGATGCAAAGATTAATCACTTAGTTGTCAACTATTAAATTAATCACCAACTATTTTGATCATTGATTAATGTCATTAAATTAAAAAAATGATTTCAGCTTCTAAAATGTGAATATTTTCTGGTTTCTTTCTCTATGACAGTAAACTGAATATCTTTGAGTTGAAGACAAAACAAGACATTTGAGGACCAAAGAACAAATAATTTAATCGAGAAAATAATCAACAGATTAATCGACAATAAAAAATAACCGTTAGTTGCAGCCCTACTATTATAAAACCTCTATTTTTTGTTTCTTTGTCACAGAGGTATCGATTTGATTTAGACCATAGTTTGACAGAAAGAAAAGCTGGAGAATGTGTAAGCAGAGCTAGCTAGTTAGCTGCTGCTCAGCTTGTGTCTCTGATAACTTAAGATCCAGACGTCCAATGAAAAACTCCTCCTCCCGGTTAAAATACATATATTTTTAAGATGTAAAAAGTGTATTGTATAATGTGGCTTGAAACCGAATATAAAGTTAATTTATGACTCATTTTTGCGGATCCTGATGTCCAAAAAGACATGGTGCTGTGTTTCTCTGGGTTTGAACTTTGTTGGAAACATGTGGGATGATACATTTTAATGCAGAAATGTTACATATTATATCTTTGATTACAGTATCTCTGGTTGCATTTGTTCTCTGGCATGCCCCCCCTGGGAAAAGCAAATTAATAATATAAGATAAACTGCCCAAAATGAAAATAGTTTTAGACAGGAAACTCAAATCTCTCCTGTTATATTGATATTGAAGTCCAGAGTGACGCACTCATTTGGACCACAAGAGGTTGAACCACTACCACATGTTCTAAATGGGACTAAAAACATTCATGAGTAACAGTAATTGTACATAACTTGCAAGCACACAATATATGTACCCTGTGTTTAAAGTGCTTGGAGAAATTAAAAACATAAAAAGTTAAAACATGAATGTTGTCAGTCGTATTTAGAACATGGGGTCAGACTCCTGTGGCCAAAATGAGCATTCCAACAAACTTGATCTTTTTCTTTTTCATCAGGAGAGAAAACGATTTCACCAGGAAAACAAAATTCTCACTTGCCTGTCAGGGCTTCTTTACATTCCTGTCAGTCAGCGGCGACAAGATTTATTAAAAACAGCCAATTACAGTTGCTATTACTGTGAGGTGAGGATAATTGTAGTTGGCCCAAAAGGTCAATCCCTATACTCTTATCTTCATAAAAACTAATTGCCACTTGCCTCTGCTGCTCATCATTTAAAGCTTTTTTGACAGGTGTTATGACCTCCAAACATCTGGCCCTGCATCTGTCACTGTGACCTGCAGCCTCGGCCCCATCGCTCACTGCGTACCTGTGTTTTTCAGGTGTTCAGGTTACTGTGGAGGACGCAAGAAAGAGCCTCACAGGGCCGCTCGGACCCCCGGACGCCTCCGACCCGCAGCCGCCCGTGATGGAGACCGGAGAGGCGGGACCCCCCGGTAAGATGACCTCGTCCGGGTTACCCAAAGGGACGGACGGCAGCATGATGCCTGTTCAGGGTTTTGCTGGAGCGCCAGGTGAGTCACACTCACATGTTCACGTGCACTCCGCTCTGCATGTTTCCCTGATTATTTCATGTTTTTACAATGGAAGGAGGAAACGCTGCCTGGCTCCGGCTGTTCCGACAGGTGCTCTTTGGTGAGGCAGGAAAAGATGCAAAAAATTCCTGGATTATATATATTTTTCTTATTTCATGTTTTTGTTTTATTTCATAGCCTCCCCAGTTAAATCCACTGACTCCCTAAAGCCCAGTACAGGTAAAAAAAAACTTTAATTTTTCTTTTGTGCTGCATCACAACCAGGGCTGAACAATTTTGGAAAAAATTATTTGGACTGGTATTGCAATTGCTATATGATTTGCGATATAAGAAGGAATTTTGCATCATTATTCTCAGTTTTACAGAGCGGAGAGGCAAGCAAGATTTTTTTTTCCCCATCTGTGAAAACAGGTGTTTGTTTTTTTTCAGGCTCAGTTTTTCTAAAAAAGAAAACTTTTTTTTTTTTTTAGAGAGAACTGTCACTTGTTTTCACAGATGGAAAAAAAGAAAAATGGACCTGGCAAAAAAGTCCTGCGTGCCTCTCAGGGCTTCCGTACATTTTCATTGAAAAATATATAAAAATGATAATGGTGTGATTTTTTTATTTATTTATTTTTCTTTTTGCAAGGATCTGTACCAAACAAATATTTTTTCTTAAGTCTGTAGAACATGATGTGTAGGCCAGGACATCTCTGCACCACAATATTTAATTTAAAATTATATTTTGACACATATTTCACCTTTAACAAATATTGCGGCACCTGCGATTTGAAAATTGCAGTAGGCCATATTTCGATAAAATTCAGATTTAATTGTTCAGCCCTAAACACAACTGAGCCTCTCGGCAGCAGATTAAATTGTTTCTTTTGATCAGCAGATGTGAACATGCCCCACAGACCGTCACCACAGAAACCTGCCACAGTGTCAGGTCAGTATGTATTTATTACACAGATTCCTGCCTCTGTTAACATGTTTGTTATTAGTGTATCATGTTTCCTTTTCCTGTGTTCAGGCGAGGTGTCGTTCTCCGCTGGTCTGACTCTCCCTCCGTTCCACGGAGAGATAGGAATCATTCGATTCAACAAGGTGCTGGTCAATGATGGAGGACACTACGCTGCTCACACAGGTAATTCACTACAGTGAAGTATGCACCTGCATTTTTCAGTTTGCACTGTTGTGAATTTAATTTGATCAATGGGGATTATTGTCAATTAATTGATTTGTTATTTAAACCAGTGGTTCTCAAACGTTTTCATGTCAAGGACTCCTAAACTGACACAAATTAGACCACGGACCCCCGTCTGATAGAATTTTTGCTTTTACATGTTTTATTACAGAAAGTGTATGAAACCCATGACCAAAATAGTCCACAAGTAACACAATGACAGAATGTATGGCTGAGTTAAAGTGAAAATAAATGATTCCCCTTTTTGCTCTTCAAGGACCCCTGGAGGTCCCCAGACCCCACTTTGAGAACCACGGATTTAGGCTATAAAATGTATTATGGCCATCACAATTAACCAGAAACCCAAAGTGACGTCCTTCTTTTGTTTGACCAACAGGCCAAAACCAAAATATACTTCATTTTAAATCATACTGTATGAACCAGAGAAAAGAAAGTTTGGCATATTTGCTTCACAAATTGCTGAGACAATTGATGAATTGTCGTTTAATTTTCTGTCAATTGAATAAGTAATTAATCAATTATTGTTGCAGCATGCAATTAACTTTAAAAAAAAAGTTACTAGACCACTATTTTCTTGAATTATAGTTGTGTATGAGATGCGTAAACTTATTGATGCTAGCAGCTCTGAGGCTAGCGGTGCTTTGAGCTAAATGCTAACTTCAGCATGCTAACATCCTGGTGCTGTGCAGGTATCATGCAGTCAGTGTGTAGGACAAATTAAAGTTTTGACCTGTTGATGGTGATGAGTGAAAAGTAAGAAGGGTTCATTAATGTGATTTTAATCCATATTGAGGACATGAATGTGTGTACCATATTTCACAGCAATCTATAGAATAATTGACATTTTATTTAAAAAAACAAAGATGTCAACCTCATGATGGCACTAGAGGAAAAGTCAGAGGATCACTATTATAAGTAGGATGATTAAAGGGATGGTTCATATTTTTTTGAAGTGGGGTTGTATGCGGTACTTATCCATAATCAGTGTGTTACCTGCAGGAGATGGCGGTCGGCACGCCCCCGTTTAGAGAAGCAGACAGGAATCCCGAAGCTAAGCTAATGTACTGCTGTGGACGGGGCCACACAGAAAAACAGATTTTAGCCACCTAAAAAAACTGTTTAAATGTATGCTATATTTAGAATATTTTCACAGCTTTACCTTTTTTTGTTTTGAAGATTTGGATCGTGTAATAACGCAGGCCTGCTCCGTTCTTTCTGTGAATGATTGTAAAGATCTACAAAGAATATCTTTTCGTGTAGGTGTTCCACCTCGACGCTATTTTGCAGAGGCAACGTCGTCGTGGAAACCCATCAGTTATTAAGATGTTTTAATGTGGACCAAAGTGGTGACATGAAATAATTGCGTCCGTGTTCTCAGGAATCTTCACAGCTCCCACAGACGGCCGCTACCTGCTGACCGCGGTGCTCACCGCCCAGCGAGGCCAGAGGGTCGAGGCGGTCCTGTATGTGTCCAATCGCAGCATCCAGAGGTTGGACTCGACGGGCTCCTCGTCGGGAGCGGCGGCCCCGTCGCCACACGGTCAGTGTCCCTGCAGCAGTTCAGCGTCACTGAGTCTCGTTCTGTCGCTGAGGAGAGGAGATCGGGCCGGACTCGTCATGACGGCTGGAAAACTCGCCGTCTCTGCCTCCTCTGAGAGCCTGTCGTCGTTCAGCGCCGTGCTTCTCTACCCCAGCCCGCTAAAACGGTAGCCCCGCCCCTTTTTTTAAAAAAACACCTTGGTGGAGTTTGGTGAACATTATTGGGGACACTTTAAGGCTAATGGTGATATTATATTATCAGAGACACTCTTCACCAGCAGGGAACTAATAGTAATTATTTCTATCATTAGTACTAATATATAGTGCATTTACATTGCAATTGTTTTCTATTTTTTATTGTGAATTTTTATTACCTAGATCTTATAAACACGCAGTAATCAGAGTTTCTTCCTTAATATTTAAACACGGGGAGTGTTCGAAATCACATACTAACATACTGTTTATACTAAATATGACGTAAAATCGAGTATGTAGTGCGTTCACACTGAATAGTATGAGATGGGAGCTTACTGCATATACTCAACTGCCCCACAATGCATTGCGTCTCTTCAGAGGTTTTGAGTCAGGCTAAATGCTGTTAATGTCACTTTATTAAGAGTTGTTATATTTTTAGGCGAGAAAGTAACCCTTTACTTTCGCGTGCGTGCGTGCGTGCTGTTAGAGCCGCTGGCTGTGACGGGCCATCAGTCATGTGATACAGTTGAGCAGCACATACTACAGTCTACACAGTCTGCTGGAATATCATACTTCATCATTAATTTAGTAAGCAGTATGCAGTATATACACTGAGTATGTAGTAGGCAGTATGTTAGTATGTGATTTCGAACACACCCACAGTGTCTTGTAACTACACCACTGAATTATTACTGCTTACATTTGAATTCCAGTTGATCCAATTTGTCCATTACTGACTTAGGAAATCACTTACTTTGTCGGTTTGTTATTTTCTCAGAAACAACTTATAACATACAGATCTCTCTTATTGGTGCTAAAATTGTCAATAATGTGCAAAATAAGCTTTTGATTGTTCTTTCAAATATAGTTTGTGCTTTTATCAAAGCATCATCCAACATTTGATTTAACAGTTTATTAATACATTACATAAAATATGCAGAGTTCATACTTTACACAACTAATGACTTTAAATAATTCAGGTTTTCTGAACTCACCTCTCACTGTCTAACAAATAGAAAGCAGATCAAACAAAATGTTTATCAAAACAGTCATTCAAAACATACTTTGTGCTTACAGTGACATTATAATGTAAGTTGATGCACTATAATGTAAAACTGGATTACTGCGAGGTAATCACAACAATCAGCAGGAAACACTTGAAGCAGCAGCAAAGGTTCTTCACTGAAAAGTGAAACCAGTAAAATACTGTGTTCTCTTCACACAAAACTTCATCACTTTCATAGAAAGAATGCATTACATTTTACTTACAGCCGTTACCGCGCGTCAGAAGGATCAAAACAAAAAGAGACAGAACATTAATATACTGCAGTTTTCACAATGGCAAAATCAAACAAAAAAAAAAAATACCAGCAAAGATTAGTTCATCAAAAATAGTTTTCTACTATAAGTCTCACTAACTAAATCTTACTTTTGGAAAAATACCTAATACCAAATAGCAGCAGTAGCTACAGTACAGAAAGTGCTTTTCCCCCCCAAATTGAGCCAAATCATCTCACATTTTTTTCTTTATAGTGCAAAATCATTAAGCTTTGGAGCAAAGATGTAAGACATTAAATAAGACTATTAAAGTGAATAAGGCCTTAAAAGGAATGAAAACATAGCTGCTATAAATAATACCTTTTTTTTTATTATAGCTCTCAAGTCAGAGAGAGAAAGAAATACAGTCTAATACAGTTTTATACTCAACAGTGGCCAGTTTAAGCACCTCCACTGCCCAAATAAGGGCTTTGGGAATATCTTCTCATGAACACTGTAACAAAAAAACTATGCAAATGGTTAAGAACAATAACTCATATGTCATACTTTGGCTTTCGTACGTGCCAGAAGCTGACGGCGCCTTCAAATTCACCTCTTAACTGTGCAGCTCGAGCACAAAGACGACCAGTGCATGAAGGCAAGAAGCCCAAAATGAGACGATGATGATGTGCGTTAAAAAGATATGGATACATTAGGGGTGGGAAAAAAAATCGATTCACCTTAATATCGCAATTTTATTTAGTTTTAAAATCGATTTTTTTAATGCCTGAAACAATTCATGTGCTTCATTTTAGTCAATGCGGAGGTAGGAGGAAGTTACCGCTTTTATTGTGATAGTCTGAGTAACGTGACGCAACATCTGTTTCAAGAAAATAATAATTCCTGAC
>JAOVVB010128030.1:0-12342 GCA_028570985.1 Heterobranchus longifilis | reverse complement strand
CCCGCCCCCACCTCCAATCCGTCTCTCTTCAGCTTGGGCTGGACACAGATTTTTGTTTTTGGAGCATGAGGGTGATATGTGAGTCATAGCGTTACACTTGAAACTCAAGCCTTGGGTTTCAAGTGTGACAAGTTTAACCTTATGTGTTCCTGAATTATTATAGTCACCTTTCAGTCACATTCATTTCATCACCTTCAGTTTGCAGTGGAAAGAATGTGGATCAGTCTTTGCACTATGAAATCATTCGGACAACTTTACTGATTTATCGCAAGAGTATGCTGACCAGTATGTGCTGTATACCAAACGTGATTTACTGTTGTCAGCTCCACATCATTGTCTGAGAGAAAGCTTCACATCACATTGTGATTGAGAGCATTATATAAAATGTTGGTTTCAAGGTAATTCGTATGTTAAAGAAAAGTACCAGCGGTATGCCAGTGGAGTTCATTGTTTTACATCAATAGTACAATACCACACCTCGCGATTCTACATTGATTTCCTCCTGTCCAGGCAGACTGCTGGGTTTTCATTCATTACAATCAGAGAAATCAACTTGCTTGAGACTTGGGACAGGTGATCCATCACAGTGAACAATTTCCGACCTTTATTTTCTATTTGGCAAAGCTAAATTATGTTTGTGTTGTAGCGGTAAGGTGTTCATTGATGCACCATCATTAGAAAGATGTGTGTTAATGCTATGCCACCTCCTGAACAAACACTATGCAAATTAGTTGTTACTTGCATTACAAAGTAGAGCTAGACCGACAAATCGTCCTAGCCAATACATCTGCCGATATTAGCTTATTGCAGATATATCCATATCGGTGTGTCAGCCAATAACTAACAAGAAATTGTAGTAAATATATGCAAAAATAGGTTACAGGTCATTTACACACCATTACATAATTTGCCCATCAGTAGTCTTGCATAGTCCGACCTGGCTACACCCACTATCATTCTGACTTCCACACAAATTTGATAGACGGATGATTTGTCCAATCACCTGCCAGGTATTTTTTCAAAGCGCCTGCCCTTTTCATAACAGATTCCAATGAGGGATTCTCAGATGGTTCTCTGAAAACAAACCATCTGAGGACATCAGGTTAATGGATATCAGTATTGGGCCCCAAAAATCCAGTATCAGTTGGGCTTTATTACAAGGTTGTTATTTTCAGAAAGGACCCTATTACAACTGAATAATCTGTATTACTTTGTAGGAGTTATTTCACTTAAGTCTGTACTTAATTTTATCAACACAGCAAAAAAAAAAAAGGAAAGCAATGGCTGCCCAGTTTATATGAGTGGCAAGTTGAAACAGCCCAGAAGGTAGAAAATTAATCAAAAAAAGTATGATGTGCTTTTGGAAGTGGTTCACATGCAATAATATAACATATGTGTGACGTTAATGGGCCATAACAAGCAAAACCACCTCCATGGCCCGTAGATTCAAGTGTTTAAGGTGTTTCTCTTTGTTTTTTCCACACAGGCCTTATTGACCACATAAGCCATTACTTAGTTTTGGTATTTCATGTGTCTACAGTTTAGATAACTTATTGCCCCTTTCTCTGTGTGCTGGCAGCTTTGCACACACAGCCCATTCCTAACCCGCCCTGGCCTTCTTCCTGTCTCTGTCCCTCACCACACCCGCCCCGCGCCCCTGTGTGGCATCAGACATACAGGCGTGCCACTGCACTGACATGGTCGTTTGTCTTCTGACCGCCGTGGCATATGGAGAGGGCTGGCACTGCACAGATGTCCACTAAGTGCTGATGAAGGGAGTGAGGAATGGATGGGCTGAGGCTAAGAGGATCTTTGCCGGTGCTGCTGGAGCCTGGTACTGCTCTGCCCTGCTGCTGTTATTAACTTTACTGTACTGAGGAGGGGGGCAATGAGGCTATTCAATAAACTATGTGTTTCCAGATATCGAGGAAAGTGAATGAGTGTGTTTTCCTTCACTCTCTCTCTCTACTTCTGTGTCTCTATCCCTCTACCTCTATAATACGTGCGTGTGTGCAGGCTAGTGGGTGCTGTCTGGTGGAGCTCTAGTGTACTGAGGAGAAGGAGGGTGTGGATTAAAGCCGTAGGTAGAGCAGAGAGAGCCTGAAAAGAATAATTTGCAGCTTAAGGCCAATAGCTTCAAAGTCATGAATCCTCATGGGTGAGCCAGCCAGGCTCTGAACCTGTCAATGGTAACTTACTCCTCGGCTAGCACGCCAAAGACTTCAATAATGACATCACCCAGGCACGGGGGTAGTGGATAGGAGCTGGGGTGGGGTAAGGGAGAGCTGAGAGTCGGACGAGCTTTCAGGGGTGCGAGCGCGGCCCTTCGGAGTACTTTGGAGTCCCGCTTGACGAGGGCTTTGCAGCTGCCTGATACCGGCCATGTTGTTCTCTGTGCGGATTGGCCACAGAAGCCACCAGGGTGGCTTATCAGATTTATTGAGGCTTAGCGGTTGACGTTCCGAGTGTGTATGTGTGATGAAGTGTGTGCGTGTGGAGGAGGAACCGGGTGAATAGGGAAAGGGTCATCCCTCTAACAATCCACTCGTCCCAGTTAATTTAGACAGCACCCTGGGGTCTGACAGTGAAGAGGCAAGACTTTGCACCACCTCTCACCGGAGTCCTTACGACTTGAGCCCAGCAAAGCACTTATGCAGCTTCTCACACAGAATCCACCTTTTTTTTCCCCTTTTGATAATGCTGTTGTGGTCATAGTCGTGAGGTGAAATTAAATTTGACAGAGCTGTAGTTATCTCACCATGTAGACCTGCTGTATTTTATACCATGGGCCACATGATCAAATTCTGTACTGCCTAATACCACAGTCTGTCTGCATCCAATTGGTAAGTTTACCACAAACTAATAGGATGTGGATATGTTACCTTGAGTCGTGGTGTTCTTGGAGAAGAAAGTGCGCACCGCAATCTTGTCTCTGTCAGATTTCCCGAGCTTAGGTTTCAGACACACACTTCAAAGTCTCTCTAATGAGTGGAAAAACATTGCCGGCTCCTGCACGACATTAAAGAGTGCCATTTTTTTTTTTTTTTTGCATGTTGTTGCTGCGTTATATTTCACAAGCTTTCCCTTCCAAATGTTAGCAACTCATTTTCACCTCCAGCACAAACAAACAGTGAAGTATCACCCATTGTAGCCAGTATCAAAGGCAGCATTTGTTAGCAATAAAATGCTGGTTTGAAATCGCTCCAACACAGATTTTTGTGCTCAAACACTGGCCAACATTTTTTTATGCCACAGAAATCAAAAAAGGGAGAGATGGCGGGGAGAAAGCAGGCAGTATATAAAGCATGTAAGGGAACTGCCAGACAAACTACACGTAACATACTTCAGTTTTATTTAATTGCTCAATAGCAAAGGCTTTGTTCTCGCTGCTGTCATCTTTTCTGTGTTGTTTGGAGAACTTGGCCCCTATTAAAAGCATATCGAATTTGGGACGTGCTTCCCAGCCTCCGTAACAGATATGGAGAATCGATAAGAGCATTACAAGGCTGTGACAGAATGGCCCCCACCCCCCCGCTCCTCTCATGTCTAAAAGGATCGCCGTGTGACAATGGGTCTCGCTCACGCTCCTGAGATCCTATCCAGGACAGATCACATTATCTGTCGGGTGGCATAAGCGGTCATTAACCCTTTGGTGACACTGGGCAGGGCGTGCTGTCTGTAGAGGAACGTTTGATTAAAACCTTAAACAGATCCAGCCAGTGCATGTTTAAATAAGATCTGGATGCACTGTGAGTGTTGTGTTTCTGTTACAAGCTATTTTGACAGCAAGTTTCTGGCCTCATCAGTATCTGTTTCTCCACGGTCTCAGTCGCCTGAGCTGCATTTAGCTCCCCTCAGCATCAGTACCAATTCCATGTATGGGTAAAAATGTAAAAATTCTCCCTCGACTCATTCCCAGGTGGTGTTTTTGTGAGCGAGAGAGAAAGAGAGGAATAGTTCAGGGAGACATACAGAGAGACGAAGAGGATAAAAAATGAGCGGTGGGGTTTGTTCAGGTTCAAGATGCATTGTGTCTGTTGGCAGATTGTTGGGCCAACATTGTTTGACGTTCTACCCCTAGTGCGTTTGTGAGCCTTTGAGGGCTTTATGGCTCGGTGTGACTCTGCCGCCAATAGGTTCCAGATGCCGCCGGTGTGGGAACCGGGGAGTGGAGCGAGAGGGGAGAGACAGGGGAGAAGCATAACCAGGTGTGACCCATTGCAATCTGGGATGTTCTCCATGGATATTCAGACTAATATGCATGTGTGCGCGTGTGTTGAAGAAACAGTGGGATGCAATGTGTTCTCAATCTGACACTGGACAGACAGGCAGGTAGACAGACTTGTGGACACACAAAAACACTTATACTTTTATACGCAATCTTTTTTTCTTAACTGCGTTTTTCTTCACTCCTGCAAGTAGCCCGTGCACCCACCCTCTGCCAAGGCACGGAGTTCATGGTTTGAGTCGCGTTGTTCAGCACATTTGCTGCTGGCACCAGTGAGGTCCAACATATGGCAGCACTCTAAGCTTTCAAGCCCAGAGTTGGGGCTCTGAACAGAACCTGCCAGCTCCACAGTGGCCTACTGTAAGGGAAAATTGTCAGCAGGACCATTTAAGGTCCCAAACCACAAGCACTGATAAATGTCTGCATTTCTCTATGTAATTACCTTCAATCCGGTGTCCCTTTTCCAAGGGGCCAGGAAGGAAACAACAGAGCTTAGAACAGCAACAAAAGCTTAACAGACATGCTCTGGACGCTGGCTAAATGAAGTATCATTCTGTTGTGTGTGTGATTTAAAAGGGAAAAAAAAGGTGGGGGTGGGAAGAGGTAGGGAGAGGTGGAGCTGAGTTCAGCTGCTTCAATGTGTTTTTCATTTAAGAAAAGGTGAAATACACTAGAGGGGAAATTTACATTGGCAAAAAAAAGTCCACGGTCACCGAGGACAGCATAAGTTGAATGTCAATTGTCTAAGTTGATTGCAGGTTTTTGCATTTTATTGTTTACATCAGTGTGGTCACGACATATAGACAAATCAACAAAACAAACAACATTTAAAAAAAACCAAGATCAGTGATTTCTGTGGAGAACTGAGGAGTGGATGATTTTGTTTTGCCATTATCCTAACATGAGTTCACTAAGTACATGTGTAGATTAAGATGAGAGCAAAACAATAATTGTGCGTGTGACATTTTTGACATATTGACATACAGTAATTACAGTACATCTGTAGCATGTTGCTAGTCATGCTGAAGTACTGCTGACTAAAAGTGGTGTGCATTGTGCAAGCATGTCTCAGAAAAATCAACATTACTATTTCATCACATTAAAGCTGATGGAAAAAGGATCTGCATCAGTTTCTCATCTTTGACCAATTTGTGTAAATTAGTAAGTTTATTTAAAAAGGTAAAAAGGTTGCAGGGATTTCAGATTGTTATTGTTTTACTGCACACAGACGTGTTCTGGGTCTGATTGAAATTTTAGATTAAAATTAATTGAATTTTTCTTTTTCTTTTGAGGCAAAATGCTAAACCATTGTTAATGGACGATGATGAAATTAGTTAGTTAATGTCATGAGTCACACAATGTCACACGAATTTTGAGATAGCTGTGGTATGCTATCTAAAGAAAAACTTTTCCTGTATAAGGGTTTTTATAGCAAAATAGTACCTGCTACTGTTCTCACAGGGCTGCTACTGTTGTCGATAATCCCTTCCTCCTCAATCCATCATCTGCAAAATAAACACAGGCCACCCCCACCTGTGTCTGACTTAGAGGGGTGAGTGCCCGTTAACCTGCTCACACAGGCCACCGGCTCGGGCTGCCGATTCCCCGCCTCTCCGTTTAGATTATTTCCACGGAGGCGGGTGACTCTCTTGTGTCACTGATAAGAGCGCAGTAGGGTGGTGGCAAGAGGGTCAAACCACAAGGGGAATAAAAACTCAGGAAAACACCGGAAAAAAAATATCTTTATCCCCTAGAAAAAGTACTTTTCCCCCCCAAACTTCTTCACCATGGCACAAGGCTATTACACTGATAGAAATTCTTCTCCCTCCTCGACAGTCTGGCCCTGAGTACGCGAGGGGCCAGAGTCTTAGCCACATCTCAAGCTAATTTACAAAGATCCCGAATTATTCTCTTATCTTGGGCTTTAAAGGTTGTAAGGTTGATTAACAAGGCGCTGTCCTGTTTATCAGTTTGGGGCTGGGTGTGGAAAATAGCCTGCGATAAGTGCACAGACCATTAAACATTCTATTTCCCCTAATATTTGTCGGCAACCATCTGCTTAACTGATCTCCCTTCACTTTAATTAAAAGGGATTCCCGTCTTGTTGGGGTCATTATGTGCTGGCGGACGCCAGGAGAGGGGTTTGTGATGAGTTCAGCGTTCCCTCTGTCCCTGGGTTGCCAGAGGGCTTTTTTCATCCTCCCTTCCACCCTCTTCTGAGTTAACCCCTTCCTGTGCTGCTGCACTTCCACCTTGTTATTTAGCGGGTGAAGCAAACTAAAGAGTAAGTCCAACAATTCTAAGAGAGATCCAGTGTGTGCTGGTGCAAACTTTTCTCTTCACTAGGGCAGTGTATAGATATTCACACTATCTCCCTCAACTCCGGGGCATGAGACTCTGGCTGTAATGGTTTGATTTGCCCAACACTAGTTGGATCGATGCGGCTGTTTACAGTTTCTCCCTCTCTCATCCCTTTTGTCTTTTTTCTAATTTAGTGTTCCCAAACCATGGACAGGGGTCTGAGTCTGTCTGCTGTGCTTGCATCTTCGCCCTCCTCCCCACTCTCCATCACTGTCCATTGATGTTTTTCCCCTCTCTTTCTTTTCTCCTCTTCCTCTCTCCTTCCTTGGTTGGTCTTGGAAAAAGAGCTGCATGCCTCCACACTTCTGGACAAGACTGATGGCTCGTCAATAGCATTAGCCAGCATTGCAGGCCTCACTGGTGTAGAACCAAATCAATAAGGCCCAGTAAAAAGTCTTATACGTGTATGCGGTCCATCCCAGCCAAGGCTCATGTTACCACAGATGAGTTTTTATAAGAATTCACGAGTGACCAATATTTTATTCCCTTTAATCCCACATTTCCTCAGCAATGCACTAACATTTATAAGTGCTTCTGCTCACAGTCATCCAGTCTCTTTTAGTGTAATTATGTATTGCACCCTTCAAAAAGTTGAAAGAAATGTCTCCCTTCATTGTTACATTAAATATGGATATTTAAATTTAGCTGAGATAAAGAGGTGGAATATCAAATCTATTCTGTCCTTTCCCCCTAAATTCTGGTAATTTACCTTCTAATTATAGTGTGCAATTACAATCAATTAGTCCTCAATGAAAATTGATTTTTGCTTTCAGTGCAGTGACGATGGTGGATGGTGTGTGGGTATGTTTGTGTGTGAGTGTGTATGAGTACACTTTTTGAAGATACATTACTCATGTTGGAAGAAACAAAAATCCGATATCACATTTAAGAATTTAAGTATATATAGTTTAAGTTTACCTCCAGAATTATTTGTCTGTATCTGTATGACCTGCATATACTCACTCATCTGTTTTCACTGACAATTTCATACAGAAACACACACTGATCTTTATGAGCCTTGAGAGATTCACACAGAGTTCTGCAATACTGTCTGGTAGATATTACTGCGGTCACTACTTCATACGTCCTTCACTGACTGATATCTACTATTGATATGGCTTGTAGGATTTCAGAAGGTGAAGTGTTGCTTAAAAAATGATCAACTATGTCTGTGTGTCCGGCCTTTAGTTTCTCCTGGTGGTAGATGGCTCCTCCTCACCATGGTGCTTTTTTTTTTATAAAGTTCCTCTTTAAACACTTCATCCCTGCTACACTGGCAGCTCCTTCTCTTCCTTTGTGCAGTTTCAATGTTCTGCAGTTCTGTTCCTTAAAAGCTGTAATTTGCATTAAAAATCACATAGATAATGGGTATTAAGCAGCAAACCGCAACATTACATTATATTATATTATATTATATATGTTCCCTGAGTATCCTGACTTGAACAGTTTACTGTAACTCAGAAAACAATGTGCTATAATACCGTAGCGTTTTGGAAAAGTCTTTAGATGCTGGGTCTGAAATCTGTCCTCTAATATACCAGCATTGCCTAATATATGTAGATTCTGTCTGTTCTGTCTCCAGCTTTGCAAGCTAAGGTCCTGTCTACACATGTAGATATTTATGAAAACAATTTAACCCCCCAACATTAAAAATAAAAACAATAAAAAAAATCTATCCACACAACCTTTGTTTTACAAAATATCTCCATCCACACTATAGAACACAAAAAATAACTCCAAATGCTCGCCGGGTCAGTATGGTTGCGACATAGGCTACGTCAGCGATACATCACATACAGAGAAGAAGATTGTGAGTATGTGTAGTAAGCTTATTTTCCTTTGCCGGTATTAAAAAATCAAACAATAAAACAATAGTAGCTAATTATTTCTTTATTTATATAAACTTGATACCTATGCATGCATGAATTGAGGAGATGATGTCATCGTTTCCCAAACACCCTGTTTTGCATGTCCACATGATACACAGCCACCGGAGTTGTGAAAAATCTGCACCTTAGAAGGCGTTTTCAAAAATTTCCATTTCAGTGACCTAAAACTGTGTTTGCATGGAGGAAAAAACTGAGAGGAAAATATCAGTTTTCAAAAATATCTGCATAGATAGACTGGGCCTAAGAGAATGGCAGCAGCTGATTTTGCATACCAACAGTGCAGAAGTAAAAAGCTAATGTTAGGCTAGAAAGGAACTACACCAACGGTCGCATTTCGCGGCCCACGTCACCGTCGCCACTACTAAACTGACGGTGACGTTTAATGTCCTCGACAACCTCTGTAGTCTCATTTCGCCACTTGTTAGCAGCCACCTTTTTAAACACACGGAAAACCTTCGAAATGCAGACATATTTTATGTTGTAGAACAAAACATTAAAATCTCTGAAGCTTGTGTTAAACAAAAACGTCTAAACAAAAACACATTAAAAAAACACACTGACTGCGAGATGAGAGAACCGGAAGTGCAGAAATGCGAACTCATTTCTGTGTTTTGGAACTACAAACTTAGGCGTCCTATACACACAGTGTGTACATAATGCATTACTAATGAATAAGCGATGTCCCAGTTGATATCAAGAGCTTGCAGTCAACACTGCAGCCACCATGTGTGTCTCCTCTCAATACACTGAACAATTAATCAAAATTTTATTGTAATTGCAATATGGACTAGTGTCTTTGTTTGGTACAGAGCCTCGCAAAAGAAATCACACCATTTTAATATATTCTTTCAATGAAAATGAGAATAATGATGCAAAAATGATAATAATGCATTTTCGTTCAGCCCTAAATGACAGAAAAAGAACTTAAGTTAAAAGACACACACAAAACTCAATTACTTTTATTCACAATCTTGACTAGCCTGCATATTAGAAGCAGGGTTTTATTAGATAAAAATTATTCTTTTCTATCTTGACTATCTTGCTCACAAATGGAGAAATACGCTTACGAAGACAAAACACAGAGAATAAAGATATATCACATCTTGAAAACCCTGTTCCGAAAGCGGTTCTATCCTGGCACTTCTAACGCGCTCGCAGCCGTTCCAGGCGCTGCCACAGGGCCCCATTGTGCCTCTGCCAAGCTCTGACAGGGCCCCGTCCAACTTCTCACCTGCAGCATTGTCCGCCCGGGGAGCTCAGTGCAGAGTAATTGGGGGCCGAGATTCCAGGACAAGTTTCTTTTTGTCCATTTTGTGGGAATCACTGACCCGGACGTGTGAGGTCACAGCTGTGGTAATTGGTGCTGGGTGATGCAGCTGTGTGTGTGTGTGTGTGTGTATACGTGTATGTGTGTGTGTGTGTGTACAGTACAATCTGTGAACAATTGTTCTGAATTACACCGGTTGTGTATGGACAGTATTAGCAATGCGTGTACTCTTGTTGCAGGCTTGTGTGTTTTCAGTGTTAGCGGCTGACGCCGGTCTTTCCCAGAGTTGCCTCTTCTGTCCCCGAGCTACAAAGGCATGAGCTCGACAAACTGAGCGCCTTTGTTGGACCACTCAAAAAAAGTTAGCACACTGTGTACCACACAATCACTGCTTTATCTCTGCAGAAGTGGCAACAATTAGTATTCAGACTATGAGATGTAGTATACTCTCTGATAAGGGGTAGATCAAATCTCAGCTTGGCTCTTTCCCAAACTGCTTCCTCTCCTACAGATTGTCACTCTGCATGAAGCCACACGCGCAGCAGTGAAGGGCACTCCGGATTAAGGTTAGGGGTATAAATAAACAAGTAAACTGTGGGACACACTCACAACTCTTCACCATAAGCAGGGAACAGACGATTCTGGTAAACACTTTGCTCATTCAGCTTGTTGTGTGTGCTCTTCATCTGGAAATGTGTAACATCCCTCAAAACAATGAGCATGTACAGATGGTACTTTTTCTGTAAATTCACACTATTTTTAATAGATGTATTGCTAGCGTTGTAGGCAGCGTTCTTAATCCTGCCTCCTAAACTCTGAGTGGTTGGTTGTTTTCCAACCTGCAGAAACGGCCGTTAATATGGAGCCGAAGGGATGACGTCTTTTTGTAGGCCAACATGGAAGTTAGCGTCGCCATTGGGTTCCCTCATCAAAAATGGATGCATTGGATTTCGGATTATTGCAGAATATAAGCTCTGTGGCGAACACAAGTTTGACCTACAAACTTCAACTCCCTGTTTATGTCTCTTTCTGCAGGTTGGAAAACAACCGACCACTCGGAGCTTAGGAGGCAGGATTAAGATCGGAGACATTTTTAATTCTGGCGGTCGCATTTACTCTTCTAAAATCATAAAAGTGGTGTTCGTATGAAGAGATTATCTTACTAGACGAAACGTGTAATATCCGAGACTGACAGCATAGGTCGTTTGTACAAGCATCAGTTAGGTGGCGCCCTCTAGTGGCCATAGTAATTATGATGAGAGCAAAGCAGGAAGTCATGGTAACGTAATGTTGAGAGTGAGACAGATCGTTTATGGCGGGCAGGAGGGGTGATGGACGGATCAAACAAACAGGAGATCAGTGTTTGTGTCCCGTCTGAAACTAAAAGTCACGGCGAGTTATTTTAATTTTAGGTACCAAACGGAACATCATGAATTACATCATTTACATGAGCATGAAAGTGAAGTAACCTTACAAATGTACTGTTTTTAACCCAAACCACGACCTTTTTCTAACCGAGTTGTTTTTGTTGCCTAAATCTCACCAAACTGCGACCATTTCACAACATTAATGACGTGTTTAAAACCGCAACCACCCCATTTAGGTATGAGGATGGAAAACACTCCTGTGGGTCGTATTTCCAGCCACTGCTAGGGGCGCTAATTTAGGAAATGCTTGTATGAGTTATATAAGAGGGTGTGGTCGTATTTTATATATATATATATGTATATATATATATATACATATATATATATGTGTAGTTTTGAGGACTTGTTGTAATATCCAAATATGCACTTCCCCTCCGATAGAGATTTTAAGTTTTAAAAGAACATGCATTTAAAAAAAAGCAACTGGAAAAACCTACCTACTCTTATTCCATAATTTCACAAGAAGAATTTTAGTTTTTCCACAGCTGAATCTGAGAGGAATGTAACATCAGAAATCATAATTCAAATGAAACCACATTAGATAGACAGGCAGACAGACAGAGGTACTTTATTAATCCCAATTTGGGAATTAATTATTACGTTACAGCAGCAGGTATATTGCACAAGAACAGTAAAAATATACAATAGAAAATAATCACAACACTTAAAATAACAAATAAAATAACTTAAAATAGCTAAAAGTCTAAAGAATATACAAAATACACTATATTAAACTACTACTACTACTACTAAAATATATAAAATATAAATCATCTGATAACATACTATATACATTAGACAAGTTATAAACAGGATAACATATATACATTAGACAGTGAGGTAGTGGACGTGAGTAAACTGAGTATAAACATGTGCAGCTTAATATGTGCAAGGTCACTGAAGTAGCAGAACGAGTGGAGTATGGAGATCAATACATTGATGAAACACTAAAGATTATGAAAGTGGTAAAAAAAAATCAGGAAACTAATCCATGACATGTGTTTAGAAATTACATTAACAAAATAATACACGTGCAGTGAAAAGCAAACATGTAGATTGACGATGGAAACTTCTGGGACTTGGACACACTGACCTCCGTTTGGCCCTGTAGAGGTGAAACCCCATCCCAGGTCATGATAGGTGGCTCTGACACCCCACCCCCCCCCCCCC
>JAOVVB010128002.1:0-12343 GCA_028570985.1 Heterobranchus longifilis | reverse complement strand
AAATTAGCAAGCTAGCTAACTAGCCAGCCATCTGCTAACGTTAGTTAGCCTGTTACAGCACCGTTGACGGTTGAATATTAAAAGGGCAACAATGTTGTAGGGTTTTAAATGTGCAGATTTGTTTGATGCTGAGCCTTGTCAAAGAACAATTTCTGTTGCTTTCCGAGAGACAGACATTTGGTTCAACTGCATGTAATCTTCTCAGCTGACTGTCTTTTATAAGTGATGTTTGCTACATTTGGTCTCCTCAAACCAGGTCAACACTGCACTGCTCGCCCTTATTCTGCGCTATTCTCATCACTTCAGTTCACAGACACACATGAATAGACCTCTCTCAGATCGTTATATGATTCCACATATTTTGTTTGTTTGTTTGTTTGACTTTTACGTCATACAGTAAACATCCCAGCAATGCGCAAGATAGATAATATGTCTAATTCAGCATATCTCTGCTTACACGCTGAATGACGGCCTTCCCTTTCAGTTGATTAGCTCTCTGCAGTCATATGAAGACGGAGGGTATGCGCTCGCTCTGCAGTCCCTGATTTGAGTGACGCACATTATCAAAGCATGATTATACATGCCGTATCTATTGTGGCTCCTTGATTAAAATCTTTTGAACCCAGCATAAGTCCACACTAATTTCTATGCTTATCTGCACATAAAACTGGTTGATTATGAGTATTCTCAATGGTTTTACAGTTTATGCAGTGGGTAGAGGAATAAAAGTAATTTTGTGAATAAAGAGCAGCATTATGGAGATGAGTGATGCTAATGTGTATATGCTTAAAACAGACTGTTGTTTCTTTCCTATCCTCCAGCCCTTCTTCAGCCTTCCTGAGGTGTTTTCAGGCTAAGTAATCCCTCCAGTGCGTAGGACGACCAAAGGCTCTCTTTCTAGTTAGGTGTGTCCAAATATGTCTACTGGAGGGTATTCAGGAGGCATCCCAGTCAACTGGTGCACAGGACCAGTGATCCTACTCTGAGCTCCTTATACTATATCTCAGCTCCTCAGATACTCCCAACTCAACACGACAGTTGCATGGCAATAAAACTGACAATTTTCCATCAGTGGGCCTCATTCACCAACTGTTCTTAAGAAGAAATTTCTTCTTAAAACCCACTTATGCAGTTTTCACAAAGATTCTGACATTCTCCCAATGTTTTCTTATCTGGGATTTGTTTTTCGGTAAGAACAAAATCTATGCACACTAAAGAACACTCATAAGTACATTTGAGTGCAAAGTCATTGAGTCTGTGCAAAATAATTGGTTATAGCATTTTCTTCAATTGTACAGCTGTGTAATATTATATGATTTAAATTACAATCATATTTTAATATTTTAGATTTTCATTTGGGCATTTTTGACTCAATTCTCGCAGCTTTTCTTTTCCTTTTCTGTGTGTTTGCACACGACCCTGCAGTCTCATGCCCATGTATGGGCATTGGCGGGGCATTAACCTATAGGCTCAACTAGCACGCCCCTTGAACTTACGAGGAAATGGGATTCATCATTATAAGAACAAAGATATGAATAATTCTGCAGTTTAAGAACGCATCAGGAATCTGAGTTAGACTTTTCTTAGGACCTTTCTTAAGAACAAATTTAAGAAAAAACTTAGGAAGATATTGGTGAATGAGGCCAAATGTCTTGCTCTATCTTGCCTCCCTTGCCTTGTGAACAGTAACTGCTCACTAAAAATTGGAACACACTTTCCATTCCCCCTTTTTCTTAAAAAAGGGCACAGGAACAGTCTATGATCTCCATGTGAAACTGAGACAACTCAACAATATCAAGAGCCTTCTGCATCTCCTGCTGAATCTAATCCACAACTGGAAAATGCTCATTGTAGAACTGTTTCTGCATGTAAAGTAACACTTTTTGAAACAGAAGTTGCAACATGCATGCTTTATAAGAAGAACATGGAAAAGGGATGGATAAAAGAAGAAAATATACAAAAACTAGCAGAAGTGCACAACCCACAAAATACAAGTTATAAAATCAAGACAAAGCCAAAGAAATTGGAACTAAGTTAGTTTTCAGATGCAAAAGTGCGAGACTGTGCAAGAAGCTGCACCAGCCGAGTCCTTGCTCTGAATATTCAAGGCTCCTCCAAGTTTTCTCAGAGTGTAACAACTCATTTAAGTGACTATTAAATGCTTTGTATATATATCAAGCGTACAATTTTAAAATCAGTCTTATAAGTGAATAGGCCTTTTTAATAGCAGACATTTTGACTTGTCGGAAAAAGCAGGTGAATGATGACTAAGAGTGCAGGTGCCAGTAGATTGGTGGAGTGCTACTTTTCAAATGTAGGTATCAAAAAACAGATATAAAAAAGTCCCCTGAAAAACTGTCTGTTTTACAAAACTGGATCAACTCCATAAAACTGCATGGCTGATCATTCTGAATACTGATAAAACCGAAGTGCTCATTTCTGCCCCAGCTGGCGTTGTTCTGAAAGTTATGGAAAGTCTTGGCTCTTCTGTTAAAGAGTCTGTATCTTAGATGTTTCTATGGGCCAGGCTTTGAGTCTTGACCATAAACTATTTGGCTCGCTCCTGTTTTTGTAGAAAAGTCTTGAGTGACGTGTCGGGTGCCTGGTACTATACTGATGATGTTTGTTTGATTTTTTTGGCCAAAATAAAGTAGACTACTACTTATCTGTGAGTGCCGGTGTTTTTATTTATTGGTTCCTGTTTTTACTGGCTGAGGAACATCGCTAAACTCAGGCCCCTTGTGTCCTCAGTTGAGCTGAAAATGATTATTCATGCATTTATTTCCTCAGGTCTTGACTAATTTAATTCCCTTTTCACGTGCCTTAGCAAGACTTCGCTAAATAGCCTGGCTGCCGCCAAGCTTTTGACAAAGTCCTCCAAAAGGTTTCACTTTATGCCTATTTTGATTGCTTTACACTGGCTGCACATCAAATTCAGAATCCAGTCAAAGTTGTGATCAGGTTTAGAGCATTGCGTGGTCAGGCACCTGCCTACATTACAGAGCGTCTGCAGCCCTGCACCAGCAGCAGCAGGTCTCTGAGGGTTTGCTGGTTGTGCCTCGCCTCAGGCTCAAAACAAAAGGACACTGTGCTTTGGAGGATGTGGTTCCGAAACTTTGGAACTCCCTCCCATTGGACTTAAGATCCGTGAACACAGTGGATACTTTTAAAAAGCAGCTCAAGACCCATTTGTTTAGACTTACTTTTACATCATTTTTAGTGTCTTTTATGTTTTTAGCCTGTATTTCCTTTCTGTTTTGCTTTGTATTTTACTTGCTATTTATTGTGAAGCACTTTGTGACATCTGCTCTTGAAAGGTGCTATATAAATGAATAAACGTATTATTACTATTATTATCATTTTGAAGAACAGAGTACATTAGAGTCATGAAGTCTGACAAATTCTATTATGGCACAAAATAGCGAGTGTTGTTCTTCAAGCAGAAATTGAGTGCTTTCAAGGTTTCTATCAATGTGAAATAATGGAACAAATGAAAGATTGATGGAAAAAATTGCTTCACTAGTAATTATTGACTCTTGTTTTTGATCTTCATAAGAAATGAAGGCAGAGTAACACCAGAGTGGGAGGTGAGCGACGTGGTTCAGTAATTTCCTATAAAACATTAGTATTAACTATATCACTAATGTGAGATACAGGGGGTAGATAACAGACATCCTGTCATGATTTTTGAGATTTTGTGTTTGACAGATGCATCTGCTGTTTGGGCACAAATGATTTGGCTTCTTTGAGCTCTGTTTAAGGTTTTATGTTTTAAAAACAGATCATTTAAAAACATGGTGGGTTAGCACCATCCCCTCACAGCACAAATAATTCAATAATGATGCACATATTTTTTGAAATGCCACACAAAGCAGCACATCTAAATGAAACCTATTTTCACGCTTTTAGAGTGAGACTCAGAAATAGCTGCATGGGGCACAAGGTTAAAGAACATTGTTAATTGTTGTTTTCCTATCAGTACTTAAAACAAAGGACAACATAAACCCATTTGATTAGATTCTTAAAACAACAGAGAAAAATATTAATCATCTGATATGTTGAGAACAGCTCAGACAGGGGAGGTTTGTTGGTGATTTGACTACAGACAACTTTTTAAAATGTATACTGAAAATATAGCAAAAAAAAAAACCCAAAACAGTTTTTGTTGTCACATAGTCACATAAAGAAAGTCAACTTCACTGCTAAAAATGACCAGCTGAAATGACACAAGGATGAATACAAATGAAAAGTCCTACAATTTCCATAATTTCTCTGTTTTTCTTTCTGTATCGTGTAAAAAATAAGATGATATGCAGTTGAAAGCAGAGATGTTCACAAGTCATTTTTTGCAAGTCAAGTCTCGAGTCTTTGAGCTAGAGTCCAAGTCAAGTCTCAAGTCTTTGAGCTAGAGTCCAAGTCAAGTCTCGAGTCTTTGAGCTAGAGTCCAAGTCAAGTCTCAAGTCTTTGAGTTAGAGTCCAAGTCAAGTCTTGAGTCTTTGCACTAGAGTCCAAGTCAAGTCTCGAGTCTTTGAGCTAGAGTCCAAGTCAAGTCTCGAGTCTTTGAGCTAGAGTCCAAGTCAAGTCTGGAGTCTCTTGTGGTTGTAATGAGCGTTCTATAATCTGCTGCATGTCATCCGGTCTGCTGAGAACACTGCACAGATATCTAAGAAATTCAAAGCCTGTGCTGTATCATCACTCTTTTATCTATTAGCAAACAGTATCGGCATTTATTAGTTGTTTGGTATGTGATCACTTTAAACAGGCTATTGCAATGTGATATGTAAAACAAAACACAATGAAAACTTTCTTTTAAAGTTAATAGTTTTCCCCTATAAATGGATATAGACTAACATTACTCAGAGTAAGAGGAAACATTATTAGGCATGCAATAATAACCGTAACTGATTTTTCAATAAAATATTTTTTATAATTAAAATCATTTTTCAATAGAGTATAACCGCATTGTATAATTACAATGGGTCTCCAACTAATGACATCTTATCATCTACTGTAACTTAACACATCCCTCTAGACTCTCAAATCCCTTTTTTGCAAGTCCCCGTGTCACCGTGTGCGACTTGAGTCCCCAAGTCCCCATCTCTGGCTGAAAGGCATGTCCTTTGCAACATCTTCATCCCATGTCATGCTATTACATGTGGAATATGTTCACATTTTCAATAAAAGTTAAAAAAATTGGCATTCTAAGAATTGTTAAAATCCATAGATTTTTCCACAAATCATAATTGAGCAAACATAACTGATCGTGTCTCACAGGGAGAACTCTGTGCTTTCATCGTCTTAAACCACCAATGTTTTAAAAAGGATAACACATCAAACAAGATCAGAGTCAGTCTGCTGTCAAATCTGTGCACTTTGAGGGTAAGCAGAGACACACAAGGACTTCAAAAACTAATGTTATGAGTCAAAGCAGGTCAAGGCAACCACAAGTTAGGTGCAACATCATCCTGTCTCTCGTGTTCTCTCTTCATGTAACGAAATTAAGACTTTTAATATGGATAACAATCTTGCCTAAGAACATACAGTACTTTCTGGTCTGAATCAACAGGCTGTTTACGCGAATGAAATATGCGTAAAATGTCGACAAATCACGACTTTGTCAAGAGAAACAACATAATGTTGTTATGATCATTAATTACCACATTGTGTGAATTCATCTTGCTGATACCCTGGGGGAGCTGCAGAAGGAGATCATATGATTGTCCAAAGATTGCCCACAAGATCTGTTATCCAGCAGCCAGTGGAGAACAAAACACAATGCTACGGTCAGACTCATTTCAGGGGAGTGCCTGTCCGAGCCCAAATGATTGGACAAACAACAAACAACTAACCTGAGACGAACATGAGTTACGTCACTCCACAATCTGATAATATACATGACTGGATGTAGATGAAGAGTTTTTCTGACACCACTTCATATTGACAGAACTGTCCCGCTGGGAGTGAGTCACAATCTGATCGACCGCGTAATCAGAGGAAACTGTGTGGGAAGGCACATACAGGGGATGTTTTCTCGATGTGTTGTGACGGAAGAAAACAACATGTTGTTTCGGACTAAAATTTCGCCAGAGTCACAGGATTACATTTCATTTTTATTAACATGTTTTCTTTTTATGTGTGAAATCTTCATATATTTAATTTGGTTTAATCTGAGAGGAATCTGAACACAAAGCTGGTAGTGTTGCTCCGGTCATACAGTGCCTGTACTGTAAAGCAGTGGTTCTCAAACCCCTAAAGCCCATGTTCAGACCAAAGATTTGCGATGAGACGCAGGGCCGGCCCCTGGCATAGGCCGTATAGGCGGTCGCCTAGGGCGCCACCATGTGGAGGGGAGCCTGGCCACCAAGAAAGAAAAAAATCAAGATATGAACTTAAAAAACACATAACAATTATGGGCGCCCCCTGATACAATATTTTTGTGGTAGTTTTTGTGTAGTGTTAATTCTGGCCACTATTTAAGTCTTAGTCTTTAGATGAAAATGCTTATAAGTTGAGTCACATTTTAGTTATAGTTTTTGTCTAATTTTAGCTGACCAAAAGTCATTAAATTTTATTACAATCTGAAATAAGTTTATCTAAAATGACAAAATTATTGGTTTTGGCTCAACTAGATTGACTGAAATGTTCAATATAATCTGATAACTAAAGGACATTTGACACAGGACTATAAATAAATAGCTGACAAAATTAATAGAGAAAACATTTTAACTAAAATGTAATAACTTTTTGTCGACTAAACCTATGAAGGATAAAAATGACTAAAATGTGACTAGACTAAGCATTTTAAGCATGGTAACCAAAGATTTGTGAAAGTCTCGTGAGATGATCGACCTTGAATGGTTATGGTTAGTATAGATTGTCGGAAACGAGTGTCAGGAGAGTTTTCACAATTTTTCCCAAATTTAGGGTTAGCATCTAGACTCGACCCAGCCGTATCCAGAGGGGAAGAAAAAGATTTAACAGATTTTGCCTATAGGGCTCCAAAAGTGCTCAGGCCGTCCCTGATGAGACAAAACTGTTTTAGAACGTCGCAGTGAATAGCTGCTGCGGTGTGAACTGGCCCGTCTCAGCTCGACTCACGCTGGCTGATGCAGTCGCCTGTCAAGTTGCCAGCGGCTGGTTTTTAAAATGTAAGGCACGTCACCTGTTTCAACAGCAAATGTCCGAGTTGTGGACGGAGGCTCAACAAGCGAGAGAGAGAGAGTGAATAAATGGCACTCTCTCTCTTTATTCACTAATGACCCGTTAGCAAATAAAAAGCGGTTAACCAAATGTTATTTGCACCATTTCATTTTTACTAGAAATGAAACTATTGCAAGTATCTCACTGTCACTATCTTCATTCATATTTTAAGACGCTACAAATTATATCCAGCTACAAAAAAAAGCCTGAAAAGCAGGAAGTTAGAACAAGAGTACAGAGAGTCGTTGCTATGGAGATGATACACCATCTCGTCTTGTCGCATTGGTGTGAACTGGCAGGTTTCAGAATGTTGCAGGCCAGGGCATTGCAAATAGTTTCAACTTGTCTTGTCGCGAATCTTTGGTGTATGAAACCCATGACCAAAATAGTCATACATCCTGTCATTGTGTTACTTATGGATGGAATTATAGTGACAACAAATTATTACCTTTTTTTTGCTGGGGACCCCCTGGAACCCCCTCAAGGACCCCTAGGGGTCCCTGGACCCCACTTTGAGAACCACTGCTGTAAAAGAGCTAAGCAAGTGAAACAGACCAAAAATAACACAACTACATATACTGGCATTCATAGCCAGAGGAGATTATGTAAATAAGGCTACACACCAATGGGAATCCCCCAAACAACACTAGGAATGTATTATGGCATTGAACTCTCCTCAGCTCACTGTAACCTCTGCCATCACATGTCTGAACCCTCCAAACACACTTTGCATTGTCTTTCCTTATGTGTAGAATATAAACTAAACATTGATGAGAGCATGCAATTATCAAAGGCATAGCATTTATCATGGATTTATCTTATCTCGACAAAAAAAATCATGACATCCAAGACATGTGATACTATTAACTGGAAACCAGACAGGGCGGGCTACTGTTTTCATTTTGTATTGCTTCCTGTGTTCTCTCTCTGGATTTACACGCCGCTTTAATATCAACAAACACATTTAGATCGGCTCAGTCGAACGTGTAGCACAGGATAATGTACAGTACATGTGCGGCCCACAAATGGCATATCTGAACAATAAATTACAACATGTCTGGTCTGACATCTGCAGAAAATCAGACAAATAATTATATTATATTAAAGTCCCTCTCTATAATGCAGACACTGCAGCAACTGTCATTTCAGTCCACATTGTCCTAATTCAATTATAGGCCTTAGGCATACCAGCATCTATTCAATTACAGATGTTCTTAGAAAAGTTGGTTAAGTGCTCCGTTATGTCCACATTTACTCATTTGCATGCAGCACTTATCAATCACTGTCCAGCCCCATGTCGATAGAGTTTATTTATGGACATGGAGGACAGGGTGTTCTCAGGTCTGTGTTCCTTGATGTGATAGAAAATGATTTGCTGTGGCACTGATCAGTATTAGAGGATGTCTATTAAAGGTAACTGCATGGATGTTGAGTTTGTTAAATCATCCAAATGAAATGTGGTGTGAGACACTGAAACACAATGTGTGCGTGCGTGCGTGCGTGCGTGTGTGTGTGTACCAACACGGTTCAACACGCCCATGGTTCGGTTTGTATTGCGATGTTTGGGTCGTGGTTTTGATTCGGTTTGTTTTGCACATCAGGGAGAAGAAAAACAACAATTTCCAGTGTTCTCTCAAAAGCAAAATAATTACTCAGCCTATTTAAGACAAACAAAAATACTTTCAGTATAGCTGCATTCTTTGTCTTTCCTTGATTGTACAAATAACATTTTCAATTCAAACATTGATAATAAAATAAAATGGAGTGGGTTATAATAACCGCACATAATGGCTATGACGTCAAATTTCTTTGCATAGTTCAGTATCACTTCGCCTCTGAGGAAAAAAAAAGTTAAGACTAATGAACTGAGATTTTAGTCGTCAAAATGTTTTCTCTATTCATTTTGTCACCTATTTATTTATAGTCCTTTAGCCATCAGATCATATTTAACTCTATTGAAATCTGCTCGCTTTATTTGCATGAGTTTGAACACTGGAATATTTTGTTACTTCCGTCATTTGTCACTGAAATTCAGATTTTTAAACTTGAGCGAATGACGCGTCATCCGCGCCATCTGCACCGCCTGGTAAGAACTTGCATCTAAAGGCGTCTTTACATTGACTTTATATGTAATTCACTTGCGCAAATTGTTTTTGTTTTATTAAATACCTGCCAAAATTAAAACTACTTTGTTTACCATATTTTTCTTAGAACATGAAAAAAAATCTGATCAGTTTTTTTTTTTAGTTCACACGTTGATTTTTTCTTTCTTGGTGGCGAGGCGCCCCCTCCACATGGTGGCGCCCTAGGCGACCGCCTATACGACCTATGCCGAGGGCCGGCCCTGGACACACCTCCACCTAACATGCAAGTCCACAAGCAGTTTTCAAAGTCATCCGACTGACGCTATGGGCAGTCTTTCAGTGGTTGCACAATAAAATGCAACATACAAATGAATGTAAATATATAACGCTAGCCTGCGATGAAAAGCCGCTGCTAGCTGTTAGTGTAGGCTACGTTCCATAGCATCCGCAGTGGGCTTGGGATGTCCCTCCTCTTTGCGTCGGGCTGAACTTACTGTGGTATAATCACAACATACAACATACCACAGCCTGTCGTGAGCTATTCCTCAAATATAAAACAGATGCATCCTCATTACATTTTTGCCTCCACATGCCATCTCCACACTGTATTCTTGCCTCTTAGCTTCCGTTCCGTCTCCCTCTCTGCAGTTCCGCCTACAGTGCGTGACTCGTCATTGGTATACAAACGGTTCATTGGACAGCTACAAGGAGAGGGGAGAGGGACGGGAGAATCCTGCATGCACAACCTAACAACTTTCGTTTCGTTGTGGAACTGACAAATTGCAGCTGACGCGCAAACCGGACCGTGGTTTGTGTAGTGAACGGTTCGTTTTTTACGGTGCAGTTTTGCATCCCTAGTATCCTCTTACTGTTTATATGGCTCTCTATATCTACACAGGAATGTTTTTTTTTTTCTTTCTGTATATTCTGTTTGTGGAAAGTAGGACTTGTTGGCAGCGGTGCATTTGATACACAGCACATTGTATGTGATTCTAGCCGTCAATCAAGTGAAGAACACTCATGTAGACCAAGAGTGCTCTGTGCTCCATCACCTTCCAAGTGACACAAAAAAAGTCAATGAAAAACACACACTTGTGTTGTTAAGGTTATCCTGTTTACATGCACCTTTGACACCCAGTCACAAAGCATCCCCTTTTACCATGAAAACACTTTTAACTCAAAGCTTCCTCCACAGATATTGTGCACACATAATGCATGAAGCAGCGTTCCCTCTCTACCTGAGCTGAGCAACAGCAGATTCGTTGTCTCACAAAGAAAGTAATGATGAAATCAAAGCAAGATCCTTAATCCTATATGTCACAGGCAATTAAACTCTTCACTATAATAAGAGCTCATCAGGACCGAAGGGGGAAATGCAAGAGGAGGAGGATGTTCAGCTGCCACATGCAGTGACATCACAGTAAGACAAGCACTTTGACCATTCTGACATTTTCAAATCGTCTTTTTCTACATTTTTTGACATTTATGCTTCATTGAATCAATGGTGGGATTACTTACGAGGCAAAGCAGGCAGCGCCTTTGGGGTCCCAGGGGGGAATTGGATTGTAGTACTTTAAAGGAATAGTTTGACATTTTGGGAAATAAACATACTCAGTTTCTTGGTGAGAGTCAGATGAAAAGCTCGAAACCACTCTGTACGGTAAATATATAGCTTGAGCCAGCAGATGATTAGTTCAGTTTTGCACAAAGACTGGAAACAGGAGAAAACAGCTTGCCTGGTTCTGTCCACAGGTAGCAGAATCCGCCTACCAGCAACTCTACAGTTCACTAATTAACATACTGTGTTTGTTTAATCCACACAAAAACCAAAGTATAAAAACAGCAGTTTGTTGTTTTACGTGGGGTTATGTGCCAGACTGGTCCCGTCTAACAAATAGTCCACCACATGAACCTCAGAATACACCCCCGGTATTGATCTTCCCATTTATTACTCTGCAAGAAAGTCAACAATCATATTTCCCAAACTGCCGAACTATTTGTTTGAATAAATGCATCTTTTTGGGGGAATATGCACCATTTAAACTCCATAGAAATGAAAGGATCCAAGTCAAGGGACAGTTTCAAACCAAGAATGCCATTATTACACACTAAAAGAGCCACAATATACCTAGTGTGTCTCACAGAGCGAGATCTATCTCCACAGCGCTGTCAGTGCTGGACAATGGTCTGGCTGCACCCATTATCATTCTGCTATATCAGTCCCCTTCCAAATGTAAGAGAGGCAATTATACAGCAGTAATGTTATATATGTAACAGAGTCAAATACAATAATAATATGCATTGAATAATTACACAAAATCTGTGTAAATAGTTAGAACCTAATATGTTATGTGGAACCATAGACTGTATATAACAGTGTGGAACGTTTGTGACTCAGGTTCAGTGTCCCTACATTCATTTCCGCCTTAACCTCTCCCCTTTTGTTATTGTACTCCATGGGAGAGGTAAGCAACATTTTGTTTCTGTCAAACTACAGTCAAGTTTACCTGCTAAGCTAACATACACCTGTGTCATCTAATTTGTGCAGGAGCTCGAGTGACACTATTTTTGTGATTTACCTCTTGTCAGAGAAGAAACGGAGATTGCCTCCAGAGATATCCTGGTCTGGGCCTCTTCATCAAAACACAACACACACAACGCCAGAGTCTACCGGTTACACAAACATAGTTAGCACTTTTATTGAATTATTTCTCTTATTTTATTATTATATTGTCCTTTATCTTTTTTAAGTTACTTTGCTTGTTTTCAGTACTGAAATTGTAAATGGGTGCTGTCACAATGGTATGATATATGTATATTCTTCCTTGGCTCAATAAAAGATATTTGAAACAAAAATAGTTAGCGGAGAAAGCGGAAGGGGAGGAGAACGCCATGTGAAATACGTAGCCAATGGCAGGCTTTATACCCACAGTCTACATCTGGTGAGTCAGGCTAATACCTAGTTAATGCACTTTAAAGGTGCAGTGTGTCGTATTTAGCTGCCTGACTTGGCAAAAATTGAATATAATATTCATTAGTATTTTTTAATTAGTATATAA
>JAOVVB010127975.1:0-12344 GCA_028570985.1 Heterobranchus longifilis | reverse complement strand
AGATTGCAGCTACAGTAACTTTGCCAATTTGATGAATTGAGAGGCCCACTGTTTGAAATAGTTTTGGGACGAGAGAGAGAGAGAGAGAGAGAGAGAGAGAGAGAGAGAGGGAGGGAGAGAGAGAGAGAGGGAGAGAGAGAGAGAGAGAGAGGGAGAGAGAGGGAGAGAGAGAGAGAGAGAGAGAGAGAGCGAGAGAGAGAGAGAGAGAGGGAGAGAGAGAGAGAGAGAGAGAGAGAGGGAGAGAGAGGGAGAGAGAGAGTCTCTGTGTGATATTTCTGCCGGTGAGATTTCAGTGAGGTTAGCTAACTGTTGCAGATAACAGCGTTAGCTTCTTGTGCTGTGAAGCTTGGAGGATGACGTATGACTGCAGTTCTACTATCACACGTCATCATCCCGTTTTAGCAACAAGCTTGTTTTTTACACTTTGAGCACAAAATGAAGGTATTTGTAAATTTGCAAATGATGTAGCTCATCAACATTGTCAGTTAATGACTCAGAAAAAAATGAAATATCATCAAAATGCCAAAAAAAACCACTGTAGGGGGGTGGGGGTGTAAGTCTGGGGCATTTCCCACCGTCAAAGTCCTCCTGCAGAGGGTTGGGGATCAGACGGCAGTTATCCGGACCAGGTGGCAGCAGGTCTGGGATGCCGTCATTATCGTCGTCGTCGTCACACTCGTCTCCTTTGCCGTCCTTGTCGGTGTCCAGCTGGGAGCTGTTGATGACGGCTGGACAGTTGTCCCGGGAGTCCTGGTGACCGTCACCGTCACTAGACGAGAGAGATTTTGGTGTCCAGTACACAGTAATTTAAAATCAGTATTATGTGACGATGTGATTGATGAGGTGAGGCAGTACCTGTCCTTGTTGGTGTCACAGGGGTCTCCAATCAAGTCGTTGTCCACATCCGTCTGAGAAAGATGAAATTAATTATCGTTAGTGTGAAACTGAACAAAGTCAAAAGTCAATTTCCTGCTGCTGTGCATTTGTTTGTATGCAAAAATAGGCTTAACCATGTGGCTATTTCATGTAGACTATTTATTTATTTATTGAATTACCAGAAAGCATCTTGATGTATATTGTTATTGAGATATGAAATCACCTAGATGTAGGGATGGAAGATTTTGGCCATATTGCCCAGCCGTACCCTACAATATCATCATGATATTTAATTTTCTCCTTATCGCCCAGCCCTAATGTCAATTTTTGCAAAATATGACTCAAAAGTGATTAAAATCTGATAAAACCACAGCATCCAGATTAAGCAGATTTTTGACTGTTAAACTCAAACTTTAACATTGACTGTTGAGTATTAAGGCATAAATGTTAGATTGTTTGATATTTTAATGATTTGTCATTGAAGTTTTAGGGGCTTTAATTCCTCTTTGCTGAGGTTTTCACTGAAGTTGTAATCGTTGTAATATCTGTATCTGTATTCTGTGTCAAGAGTTAATTAACCTACTTTGGCTCACCAGACTGAAATACATATACTTTTTTTTTTTTGCTTGCAGAACCAGCTTATAATAATGTGAAAAAGAGATCTGTGACCTGGTCAGGGTTTGGAACATAAGGACAGCTGTCGCAGGCGTCTCCCACTTTGTCTCCGTCGCGGTCTTTCTGGTCGGCGTTGGGAACCCTTTTGCAGTTATCCAGGTGATTGAGGATTCCTGAGATTAAAGTGGGAACCAGTGAATGTCCAAGTAACTTATAGTACTCCCTCTGCCCACTCTGTTAAAGCTCTGTGTTTTTCTCAGATGTTTAGTCCTTAATTTAGCTGTGTGTGTCAAAGAATTATACAATCACAACTCACATTACAGGCCTCTCTTATATTGGTGTTTATAAATATTGGCACGGTGAATTTGCAGCTTTAAATCTACTGTTGTGTAACAATTATGTAGAATACTAACCATCCCCATCAATGTCTTCATCGCACTCATCACCGAATTTGTCCACATCTGTGTCTTTTTGGTCGTTGTTTTTGATGGCGCGGCAGTTGTCGCAGGCGTCGCCAAAGTCGTCCTCATCAATGTTCCTCTGGTCCACGTTCGGCACCAACACGCAGTTATCCTGTAACATAGATGTACGCGGGCTTTTCATTGATTTCGATGTGTTTTAAATCACTTTCATATCCCATCACTGTCTTTTTATGCATGAACCTGCATGTTGGGGATCCCGTCCCCATCTGCATCCTCATCACAGGCGTCTCCGATTCCATCACCGTCGGCATCTTCTTGACCAGAGTTGGGTACAGTGAGGCAGTTATCCTGAAAAAAAAAAAAAAAACGCTATTAAAGTAGACGAAAGTCGGATCAAACTAGAATTGCACTCAGAGCAGAGCTCCATCAAGGCCAGTGTGCTCGTCGGATGGTCCCATTTCCCGAGTTGGAAAGTTGTTCTTCCAACTTCTGTGTGTTGATGAGCTTTAAGTCGTAATCTGGAAACAACATGGACGCTACAGAGAAGATGTGTTTTATTTTGTTGCTCAGAATGTTTAAGCAACATGACAACACGATAACTGTTTCCAGTATTTGGGTAACAACGAAGAGCAAAGGAAACGGATCAGGCGAGCCATAGTCTGGCTTGCTATGTAAGCAGTGCCGGTATAAAGCCTTACTCCTGCTGGAAGCCCAAAGCCACTGAATCCAGATCTATCTCCACAGCGCTGTGGAGATAGATCTGGCTACGCAAGAAGAGGCGAGCCATGACATATGATTGGAACTAATTTTTCAGATAATTCCAAAACCACATGAATGCAGCACAAATGCTCTATCACGCAATGTTAACAAAAGTGAAAAGTATTTTGTGTATCCGCCCTGTGATTTGGATCCACTCCAAAATTTCACAGGTTCTTCCTTGGCCCAGGCTACACCCTGCCACCAAGTTTCATAAAAATCGGGCCAGTAGTTCTTCCATAATCCTGCTGACGACAGACAAACAGAACCGAAAACCTGACCTCCAATGAAGTTAATAACAGTGTTTGATATACAGTGTTATGTTTCTCCCACCATGGAGAACATGCTTCAATTTAAGAACTTGCATGGTGATCAAAAGACCTCAGTCAGTATCTGTCAACAAGAAATAACTTTATATACTCTATAAAGGTACAATTTCTCACCAGCTATGACAACACACAATATATAATACCACATCTTCACACGTGAATATTTTATTCTTTGCAGATGACTAAACTGTGATTATTGAAGCTGTTTGTGTGTCCTTCACTGTTACAGATGTCTCGTGGAGACTCACCTTGTTGCAGTTGCTCTCAGGACAGGACAGTTTCTCATCGGGGAAACCATCGATGTCGATGTCAGGCCCGCAGAGGTATCCGTTGCCAGCCCATCCGACTCCACACTGTGTGGATGGATAATGTTTTATGTCTTATGTACTGTACAGACGGTTTTCATTGGCCTTGATGTGTACTGCGTACAGTACCAGATGACTTTAAGTGCTCAAACAGACCTTTGATTTTACAATATCTGGCACAAAAGTTATATAATTCAAAGAGTTGGGTCAGAAATCTTCATGATATGTTTAGCAGCTTTGTATTGAAATGTATATGTGTAAAGCTCTTCCTGGCTGTCTCATTTAAAGGATCTTAAAAATAATTGTGGCAATAAATTAAGTATAATTTGATTTTACACAAGCAATGGATAGTGAAGGGGTGGAGGGGTAAAGACAGAGTGCTCTTACAAAACATGTGATAAATATTCCTTTATTAACATGATTTATTATGATAGAGAAGAACCTTTTGTTAAAGCTCTTTTAAAGGCCTGAAGCACATAAAAAAACGCACCATCTCAACTTCCCATTAAACAGAGGTTTACTCAGCACAAAGAAACTAATGAAATAAAACTTAAATAAGTGGATAATGACAATCTTCTGCTACTCCACTGCTACGTGGGGCTGCTACAGTGTGAAACTGAGAAATATGAACTCAGAACCAGAAGCAGTGAGTTTGATTTATTCACCTGACACTCGATTTTACCCTCTCGGTGGACGATGCACTCGGCGCTGGCGTGGCAGGGGTTGGGTTGGCCGTTCCCACAGGCTCTCTCCGGCTTACAGCCGAGCCGCTGATCCCCAAAGTAGCCCGTCTTACAGGGGCCGCACCTGAACGAGCCCTGATCACACACAACACAGGAAACAGACCCATCATATCACTAAGGAGGGCAAGCATCAGTCTACATTCCTACAAGACTATTGTTGTGATAAAACCTCCAGAGAAACTATGCACCATCTTGGATTTTATACTAACTTTAATGGGAATCTCCCAGACTTCAGTACAGTAAAGGTCCCTACACACACACACACACACACACCCCCCCACACACACACACACACACTGGAATATGACTTTAAATGACACAGAATACAGTGGCAAATGTTACATTGTCAGCTCCATTTCAGTGAGAAAAAAAAAAAAAGGCTTTTGATTTAAATGATTCACAAAATAGTTGCCAATTAATTTTCTGTCAATTGACTAATTGATTAATCAACTAATCTTTTCAGCTGTATACTGTTGGGTTGTTACATTAACAACAAAGCATCACATTTTATAAGCTCTATGTTTTGTATGCAAAAATCTTGATCTGTAAAGTAAATCGTACAATTATTGTAGTGGAGTAAAAAGTGCAATATTTCCCTCTGAACTGTAGTAGAAGTAGAAGTAGAAAATGGCATTTAAAGGAAAGACTCAAGTAATGTACCTCAAATTTGTACTGAAGTAAATGTACTTAGTTACATTCCCCCAGTGCTTCAGGATCATGACATGTGGTGTTTGTTTCTTCCTGTGTGTTTATACTCACAGGCGTGTTCATACAGAGAGAGTTCTCCACACAGCCTCCGTTGTTGAGGCCGGCACACTCATTGATATCTTTGCACACCTTGATAGGACAAAAACAGACAGAAAGAACATCTGATTACTTCACTGGGCTTCGAGAATAAGAGACTAAAGGGAGAATAAATGAAGTGCAGACAGTTGTGTGTCGAGGATGAAGGTGGTGCTGACACAGACCAGAGCAGAGAGCACGCTGTGTGACACACTGTACATACAGGAGACAGAGAGGAGGTGTTCTTGATGAATTCAGAGAGGAGCAAAGACAAACATGTTGAGAGGCAGAGTTTCTTCATCAATCAGCGATATAAGATAGTAATACTGTTTTAATTAATCAAACAGCATCTTTGAGTTATTTTTAAACTTTTAATTACATCCGTTGTACAGTACAGTAATAATTACTGCAGTAATCAATCTTAATCTACAGGGACAATCAATTCATCTTGGATGACAGTATGTACCATGGTGTATTAGAGCCAATATAGGTTACAAATAATAATAATCATGGAGCCGGTGGAGGAGGGTTTAAAGAGAGAAAAAACTTCAGGTATTCTCTGGAATTAAAGTGGTAAGTTTACGAGAAATAAACTCATAAATGTACGAGAAACAAACTTGAATATTCTCTGACATTATACTGTAAAGTCATACATTTAGGAGAAAAAACTCAGATATTCTGTGAGATTAAAGTCATACATTTAGGAGAAATAAACTTGAAAAAAAATGTTCTCAGAAATTTGTGAGGTTTTTTTGTGAGCTTGAGTACAATCATATGTCCAATTCAATATTATTTTTAAAAAGTACAATGAACAAATTCTGCAAACATAAGACAAATGCACAAATTCAGCGAGGGGTGGGGTGAGGGTATTTGATGTATTTAATAATTTAACTGTGCCTGGGACAAATAATTTCATTGACATAAAAATGTTGGAAATGTGATTTAAATGTAATTTATTATCTGTGATAAAATAAAATAAACTTACTAGCTTTAGCTTCAGAGGTGGTGGGACACGGTCAGAAACTTCAGAAAAAGCGAGGAAGTTAACCTTGAGTTTAAAATATTTTATCACACATGTGTTCCCAAGTAATTCATTAGCTTTTGTTCCTTTGTTTTTTTCTTTTCTTTTAACAGTAGTAGATAGTAGAAGTAGCAACAGCGAGAATATTTTAGAGCAGCAACGAACAGTGTTTGTTTTTGTGTGTTCTGCGACGCTGCTGACCTGTTTGTTGGCGGTGGCGTAGGCGAGGCCGACGCCCTGGACCTGGGGGCCGGTGTATCCAGCAGGACAGGTACCGCAGCGGAAACCCGGGGACGTGTTTATGCAGCGCACGCCCATGTGACACGGCATCACAGTACACTGCCGACAACAAACACACAGAAACACACATCAGGAATCCAAATCTGTGTTGTGAGCTTTAGGTCAATATGTGCAAGTTCATTAATGATTAGTTTTGATATTACAATACAATACAACTTTATTGAAATTAATTTTGCATCCATTTGGCAGTTCCGTTCAAGAAAGTGCACACAGGACAGCTGCACACATCCAAAAACACATCACATATTATCCTCTGGATACAGTCAGTCTGACTCACACAGGTGTTTTCACTTATCCAGGCTGATTAGACCTCAGGTGTTTTCAGGTGTTTTCAGGTGTGCTGGTGATTACATGACGTCACTAAACTACATGAACCAAAAACAATGAAACAGCTGCAACAAACCTGTAGGAGGGTCAGACAGGTGACGCAGGGTAGTGGCTAGAAGGCACCTTAGATTTGCGAGATTTGTAAGGTTAGTTATTAAACTTGAATAGTTAAATTGGTATGGTTAGGCATTACTGTTGAATGTCATGGTTATAGGTTGTTGGGAAATGAGTCTCGCCAGAGTTTTTGCCAGTTTTTACCGGTTCTCGTAAATCTAGGGTTACGTTCTATAGAAGCAGTTTGTACACACACACACACACAGTCCTCAGAGGAGGTCTAATTAGGCATTAAGTGCACACACCTGTGTGGGTGGACCAGAGGAATTATCCATGGAATCAACATAAAGCTCTGCAGCTTTTTGTACTCAAAGTTCATCTCAGTGGTTTCGGGTTGTATTTTACTTTTGTATCTATTTTTTTTGTTTTCTCTGCACCTTTTTCTGCTTCTTTCCCAGTCGAGATTTATTAGGCTGCGTTGGCAATTATAAAATAAAGTTTTGACAGCGTCACAGCTTGGAGACCCATTCACAGAAAGAGCAAAGTCAAATCCATCAGAAGAGCAAAAGATGATGAGATGGAGGACATGCATAGCAGCGTGCGGTAAGGAACATTTTTCTATCTTTCAACAGGCTCAACAGTTATTATGTGGTAGCCTATTAATACATCATATCCGGGGGATAATGTCAGTAAATTTGAGTAAAATACAGACTTTGTTTATCCCGTGCGAATGTGCAGCACGAAACACAGGCATGGTGGGGGATCATTTCTACATCATCAGAGGTCCCCTGGTAATACTGGTCCTGTGTGAGCAGGGCTTTAGAGTCGGGTTGTGCTCATTCTGAACTCGTTTGTACGACATGTTGTCCACAATCAAATGTGTTCATGGTTGTTCCAAACATTCACACTCGAAGGCAGAACGAAAAGCCATCGGTCACGGAGAGGGGGAAGATTGGGTGCCAACTTTCAAGGGAGCAGGTCTTATGTAATATGAGTTTCAGGGCAGACGCCGGTGAAATGAGAGTAGAGGGAAGTGGAGGAAACTCTTTTCATTGAATAATGATAAATAATAAATCCCCTAAACCTAAAAACGAATAATTTTACCATCATATGTTGTGATCTATGGTATGATATGTCTGCGTACCTCGTCCACATCAGTGCAGTGGGTACCGTTGCCCTCCATGCCGTCAGGACAGGGGCCACACTTTATACCCTGAGGTGTCTCCTTACACTTCACCCCGGGGTGACAGGGGTTGGGTATGCAGGAGGGGCGAGGCTGCATTCCTCCCATTCCTGAGGAGAGAGATGGTTTATATATATATATATATATATATATATAATTTCATCCAATTTGTTCTGACAGATTCTGTAGTATGACTCCCTTCACAGCCCAGTCGCCAGAATAAAATGTTGGCATTGTATGTTTCTACAAACCACAGATATATTGAATCTCTACATTTTAATATGCATCATATCAACATTTCTAAAGTGACGTAGTTGGGATCACATTTATATGAGCTGAGTTTCTCATCGTGGGATGGAGGGGACGGCAAGACGGCTGCCAAGTACCAGACCACTGTACGATAACCGGGTATTTTTTAACGAGTGGTCGGGACAAACGAGTCACTTAACCATTGATTTTTGCTATTTACATTGATTATGCAATTTACGTAACAATGTTACGCCCCTATTTTAACTCAAACCACAATGTTTTTTGTGCAGTGGCATGCTATTTATACGCTTTCCCATGAGATCACGTTGATATCCGTTACAAATGTAACATATCTGTGGTTTGCAGAAACATTTATTGTTGCATTGCCCATCAACATGTAAATATTGTTTAGTTGTTGGTTTGTCAATATTGTTCTTGTACACATGCTCCTGTGCAGGTCTGAAAGTCTGAAAAACGATACGAGAAGAGTTCAGGAACTGTATAAAATATGCCGTCATCATCAGCATAGAATCTGAACAACAACCAAAGTTTCAAATTCAGTTTAAAAAAGTTTTTAAAAAATCAATTGTGTATGTAAAGTACTGATAAGAGTCACTCACCACAGGCTTCACACTCCATCACTGTGTTCTTCAGGAATACTATTTCTTTTATCTGGAAAATACAATCAAATGTTTGCATGACGCCTCAACCTTATTAACTGAATCTAATCAGACGTCCAGTTTTATTAATCGGACATCTGCTCACTGCTGCTGACATATGAATTAAATTCATTTTGTAAAAAGATTTGTATTTCGATATTTACCGACTAGAAAATGCATGATTTCTGAGGACTGAATAACCATTTTTCATATTGCTTGATTAATTAGGATTTATAGTTTTTAGCTTTTAGAAGTAGAGCCTTACACCAGCATAAAAGATTTAATTTAGCATCCAGTGTTATCTTTTCATATTTCAAATATGGAAAATAGACGGTTTAACTTTCATATTTTTCAGTCTCATCTTTATCTGCAAACACAAACACATAAGCAGCCGTGTCTGTGTGCACATACGTGTTACACAAACTGTAGATCATCATCCATATTAACTTCATGCTTGCTGTGTTTTACCTGCTGTTTCAGAAGCTCTTTAATCTCAGCCAGTGCCAGGTTTGTCATTTTAATTTGACTGATAATTTCTCCATCTGAAAAGGAAAAATAATTATTAGAACCATTTCAAGAGAGACATAACACAACAACAGTTATTATAACCAACTAATTTACCCTCTACGTGAACCAGTCCACATGTACACAACGTTTTAGCCTCTGAGACAGTTTGAATTATTTCAAATCCATGACATGCTGAACATCATACTTTTTATTTTTCTTCTTTCATGTTTCAGCACTTTACGCCATAACAGACTGTACCTCATACAACCCTACTCAATCTGAACTATCCCTTTAATGCATCAGCCAGATACAAAGGTTTATTTTAGCAGGTCACATGTCTTTCCGTTACTGAACATCTGGGACCAGAGGCTCACTGGGAAGCAAATATAGACATGTGGGGGGGGGGGGCAACACACATGTCCTCCTCCTGTAAAACAGAATCCACTGTCTGTCGAATCTCAAAGTCTATACCTGATGTTCCTCAGCCACCGCAGGCCTCGTTTGTATCCACCACCTACGCATTTACTGGAGTCAGGGATGTTTTGATTTCAGCTACAGAATTGATTTTCCAGATATGGAATGACAAGATTTTCTGGAAGATACATTTTTCAGGCTGACAGGAACTAAACTCTGCGGGCATCTTTGTGTTTATACAGTGTAACAGAGTAAGCGTTGATCTGGATTTTCTTTCAAACATCTGTCTACTATCCAACAATGCAGAAATGATATAGTGCACTGTATATTGTAAATAGGGAGTGATTTCTGACACAGCCACACTGTATTTCCCTTCATTTTCCAAGATTCTCGAGTCAGTCGCTTTCTTTACTTTTGGCATAAAATCATCTGCAACATTGAGACTAGCACAACTAGAGAAGAGTTTTAATGTCAGATGACAAACTGATGTCAGTTACACAACAATTACGTTAGCTACCATTCACCACCATAACCCAGTGGTTTATTTTTACTGTGTGAGTGTGTAACTTTATCCATTAGTGCTAACAATCCCACAATGCAATGTGTCACATTTGACAGATGTGGAAATGGCAGTTGTGTGACTCAACAGCTGTCAGAAATGATACAAGATGATGATGATGATGATGATGATGATGATGATGGTTAATACAGTAAGTGGCTGAAATGTTAAGTTAACGCTGGATAAAGAATACACTGAATGTCTGTAGGGAGCCGAAGGGATGACGTGTTTTTGTAGCTTCCTGGAAGCTATATCGCCGTGGGTTCTCTCGTCAAAAAGCCTCTGGGATTATTGCATTGGATTTTGGATCATTACAGAAAATAAGCTCTGTGGGGAACACACATTTATGATAATCTCTCCATATGAACACCACTTGTATGGTTTTAGAAGCATAAATGCAATCACCAGAAGTAAAAAGCAAACGTTACAGGCTATAAAGGAACTACACCACCGGTTGCATTTCGAGGTCCACGTCACCGTCGCCACTACTGAACTGACGGTGACGTTTAATGTCGTCGACAACCTCTGTAGTCTCATTTAGCCACTTGTTAGCAACCGCCTTTTTAAACACACGTAAAAGCTTCAAAATGCACCAGCGAGGTATTTACAGACGTATTTTATGTCGTAGAACAAAACGTTAAAATCTCGCATAAGTCAATGTTGCCAGGCTCCAGTACAAGAGTTTGGGTCTGGACAAGATTTTTTTTTTTTTAAAGCGCCTGCCCTTTTCCAAAAAGTTTCTTATGACAGTTTCTCAGATGATTCTGTGAAACAACCATCTGATGGCGTCAGGTTACGACTCTGGGACTGATCTGATCAAATGGGGGTCCGTGGTCTAATTTGTGTCAGTTTCGGGGTCGAAGTTTGGGACCCGCCGTGCTGGAGCAGCGGGGTCCCTGAAAAGTTTTCAGATTCATTCATTTAAGTTATGATATAATTTATCATCATTTTTATCATTATTATCATTTTAACAAAAGGCTTCATAGTTCAACGAATCATATTTTAATTTTTAAATCTATAATAGCTCATAGATTACTTTATAATCTAATACATCTAACTTATACATTTTTATATTTTTAAATCTTAAATCTTTCGAATACATTTCTCTCGTGCTGTTCTTTTACATAACTGAGACTACAGAAGTGTAAAAAAAAAAAAAAAAGGCTATGTCAAATTATTCCAAGGGACGTACATGAGGGGGTCCCCGGTATATTTTCTATCTTGTAAGGGGTCCACGGCTGAAAAGAGATTGAGAACTTCTGGCCTGGGAGCTAAATTTAGAAGCAGGTAATGTTCCTGAGTTATTGCCGTGAAAACAGGCTGCATGGTGCCCTGAATGTTCCCAGAATGTCCTGAATGTTTCCTGAAAGTCTGCCAAATAACGTCCCCCTACCCTTTAAAGAACTCCACATCGTGACAGTCCGGGGAGGCAGCGTCCTTTACACCAGCGGGGACTTTCTCAGAACGTTCTGGGAATGTACAATTTCAACTAAGAGCACAAAATAGCCTGTGTAGGCAGCAGATAATCAGAAGCCACCCTAAAGATTGAATTCAAGGAAAAGACAAAACTGTTGCTCAAAACTGACTCAGATATTCGAAATGTGTCCTTATCCACAGTAAATCAGCAATACGTTACCCCACCTCTCAGTCCTGTCTGACTTCCTGACCCTGTCTGTAGCTCCCCGACACCATTTGTTTCTAATGAAGACGTAAATCTTTTTCTTTTCTTTTTTTTAAGTCTCACAAATATATAGAGTCTCATTAATTTCCTACAACAGCTGTTGTTTTTAGCTAACGTTACTCACACAGGAGGAAAATGCATTTGTTTGGGACTATTTTCAGCTGCGGATTAATACACATTTGGTGTGCAGTCAGTATCTCTGGCAGCAGAGCTGTCTGTGGGACTGACTCAAAATAAACTACAGTTCATCTTCATGAAGGAACATGCCACCCAGGACCACTAATGTGTTTTTAATAGTTGTTGGACAACAATAGCGTTTTATGGCACAGAGGAATAAGCTACATCTGGTTCTGGTTATTGGCAATACTTGTTAATAGGATCAATTCTTATGGGGTTTTTCCATCTGCACTTTTGGCCGCGCCAAACCGAGCCACGCTGATTTGCATTTCCCATTACCAGTTTTGGTTGAATGATCCTTCTCCGGAGTATTGGACCAAAACGACCCGCCTCCAACCCGGGACGACTCCCCCCCCCCCCCCCCCCCCCCCCCCCCCCCCGTCC
>JAOVVB010127957.1:0-26501 GCA_028570985.1 Heterobranchus longifilis | reverse complement strand
CTCACACACACACACGCGCACATGCACACGCACACACACACACACACACACACAGACACAGACACAGACACACACACACACACACACTCGCACACACACACAAGCACACACACGCATGTGGACAGATACTGAAGTCATTTGGCTTAATTGACCTGAGCATACAGTGACACTTTTAATCAGTCTCAAGGCCCTGATGTCACTAACTGGGCTAAATTACATTAACTATGTGATGTCATAAGATAATAAATATAGGATGTGTTTTTATTAGGATTTATTTCCAGGGAATTACTCTACACTAGGATGATTCTCTAGCAGTATAATAACCTTTAATACCTTTCTTAATGTTGTTATATAATGACACACTTATGCAATTTAATCTATGAGACAGATGGTTGGATGAGTTGGATTAATAAACAGAGGGGTGTTAGAGAGGTGATGCAATCAACAGACAACCAAAGTTTTAATGGATGGGACAGTGAAAACAAGCAGACAGCATGTTAAAAGTGAAAGACAGGAAGATCGGCCAACAGAGGCCTTTATTCACCTTTTTTATAAAAGGACAAACAAACTGAAAAACAGTGTGGAGCCATTACATTTAAAGAGAGACACAGAGAACATGCATGGCTATGGACAAACATGCATATGAGGAGGTGATGATGTAAAGAACAGTGAACATAAAGTGCACAAAAAGGGAGGAGTGGAAGGACCAGGTGTGCATGCTGAACAAAGTGACAGATAAAGAAGAGGGGGTGTGAGCTTGTCAGCAGGAGATGAGTAAACACTCAGTGGACAAAGAAGAAGACAGGTGTGCTTGTGGATGTGTGTGTTTCCCCTGGGACCTATGCATATACAGTATGTCTCCCTGAGCTACAGCTCCCTAACTCTTGTAACTTAAATGATGAACATGCTCTTTCCTTTTCTATTCATTCAGTCCCCTCGTCATTCACCACCCAGTGTGTTTGCACTGCACCTTCTCTGAGCTTGGCTCTGTGCATCTCTCTCTCCATGTCGTCCCTTAGCTCCTCATTAGTTTTGATGTTCTCCTCTAGCTGCTGCCTGAGGAGCTGCACTGCTGTCAGCTCCAGCTGCAGAGCATGGAGACGCTGGGCGCTGCAAAAAACACACAGACTGAGGTTTATATTCAGCAAATAAATTAAGCTACTCGGATGAATCTTTTCATTTTTACTAATTGCAATGTTTTTTTTTGTTACTGTGATGATTATCCCCACCTGTCCTGCTCCTTTACAGTCCTGACCAGGCTGGAGTAGAGCTGCTGTTCGGCTCTCAGTGCTTTGTTCAGAGCAGCATGCTCCTGGTGCAAAGTTTTAAAGTTGGGTAAAGCCTTGAAGGAGACAGAAATGGTTTTAATGTCAGAGCATTATGTGTAAAATGTGTTGTTTTCTAATATTTCATTCAGCAGAAAAGTTAGTTTAGTTTACTTCTTGCTGGCTATCTCCACCAATCATGGTTCTCTCTCTCTGAGGGAGGCCTGGGAGTGATCTCTCCATGCCGGAGCCAATGACCTGATCCTGGGTATGATCAGCCCGACTGTCCCCTCTCTGACCGAGGCGCTGGTGGAGAGCCTGCTCACAGACATAAAACTAGAATTACTGCCTTGCGGTTATACGCCGATCACCAATTCAGTATCCAACCAAATGTCTCCCCTTCTGTTCCTCAATTAAGGCATTGAATAATAGACAGAACATGACGATGAAGCTGACCTTTGACCTTTTGGGTATAAAATATCATCACGTCACAATTTTATCACATTAAAAATTTGTGTGAAACAGTCATGATAACTGTCATAATAAGCATATGAATTCTTGAGTTAATGCCAAAAAATGTGTAACGTGAGGTGACCTTTGACCTTTAACCACCAAAATCTAATCAGTTCATCCTTGAGTCCAAGTGGACATTTGGTCCAAATTTGAAGAAATTCCCTCAGTGCGTTCCTGAGACATCGTGTTCACAAAGAATGGGACGGACGAACGGACAAACGGACGTACAGACGTACTTACAGACGTACGGTTGACAGACAATCTGAAAACATAATGCCTTTGGCCACGGCTATCACATGCGCGGAGGCATAAAAAATATGAGAACTACTGGAGGAGAGGTCGCTGAGTTCAAATGCAGTCAGAAGAAAAGCTCCTTATCCAAAGCTGCTGCGTTTCATTGAGTGACAACAAGAGTTTGACTCTGTGAATGGGTGGATACTTACATTGATAATCTCATCCTTGGTCTTCAGAGTGGCAGTCAGGGACTCAATATTAGCCGCCTGCCCTTCATTGCGACCCTCCAGCTCAGACAGCAACGACTGCAGCTCTGCCAAAGACATCTGGATGTCGAGAAAATAAAGTAAAGGATTACACGAAAAGACACTTGTTAGCAAAAGTCCTGATCGCTGATGCTTCTAGCCGACCGACCTTCAGTTCATTCTCCCTCTTCAGCGCTTTATTCAGTGCCTCGGTTTTCTGTGCCAGCTCCTTCTTCAGGACCACGACTGTCTTCTTGGAGAGTGAAATGTTCTCCACATTATCCTCACTGTTCCTCCTGGACAGCTCAGCTTCAGTGCAGACAAAACAGAGTCAAATGTAGGACCAGCGTGTTGTCTAACTTATAAATATGGGTGTTTAAATCTGTAAAGGGCTCACCTTCCCTCTCGTCCAACTTCTCCTGCATGATCTGGATAGTTTGTCTGAGCTCCAGCACATGACCCGGCTCCTCCTTCTGCCTCACCTCTGCCAGAAACTGGTCTCTCTCCTGACCACGCTGCAGAAGCTTCTGCACATTTACGAAGATATCAAGTTAACACACTCTAACACGTACAACAGATACTTTAACCCTCTCGTAAAAATCTTGTTTTTAACCATGTTAATGTGTCTATATGGTGTTTTTTTGTTGCTACAAGACATATCATGAGTGAAATGAGCATCAACACCATGGCTAAGAATTTCTGCCTTGAAACTGCGGTGATCCAACAACAGTCTCAAAAATCGGGATTCAAAAAGGTTTTATGACATCATATGTATCTAGGAACCAATCAAGTCACTTGTAGCTGGGACATTTGGAAGTATTTTTTTAAACTTTGTCAAAGTAGGCCAGTCATTTGAAGTCAGAATGGAGGAAAGCATAGGGCCTGTGTGCCGGTGTGCCTTTTACAATGGCAGATTTTTGCATGCACATTTTCCATGTGTGAAATTTGTATTGTGCTCTTGGCAGAATATATGGCATATTGTCAGTAGTGGGCAGCTACAGACAACATAGAAGAGATCAGGAAGGGACAATGGAAATTAATGGTTATGTAATTTTATTTTGATCCAGTTTATAATATATATATATGTATTTCTTTTTTATTAATTAATTCATTTCTTTTTATTCTTACTTTTTCTTTATTTCTGCCACTTTTTCATTGTTGTAGTTGTACTTTGTCTCCACATACGTGGGCGTGTATGCGTGTGTGTAGAGGTTTGTATGTACTGTATGATATTACTATAAAACAATAAATAGTTTGGGAAAAAAATGGAGGAAATGAGTATTATTTCTGTTATTCTCCCTGGGAGTTTTCATTTCCTCTCCTTGTTAGCTTTCTAAGTGGAGCACATTTCACGGACTGATTTGAATCCCAGAGGGACTTACGTTGATGAGGCTGTCTTTTTCAGCGAGCAGGGCCCTGAGCTCTGCAGTCTCTAAATAACCCTCCTGGGCTGTCGTGGAGCTTTGCTTCTCAGCAGTGGCGAGCTGCTGCTGCCTGTCAGACAGCTGCTTCCTCAGTTCCTGAATCTCTTGAGTGCGCTCAGACAGCATGCGGTTGTAGTGCCCTGCAGACTCCTGGAGAGACCAAAGAAAGAACAGAAGAAGGTAATGAGGTTAGTGATGTTTGCTCACATCCTGTACATAAGAATGGCTTTTTGTAGATCTGTCAGTGTAAATGCAATGCACATTGTATGTCTGTATATTGTGTAAAGAATTTGTCATTTGTTTCAATTTGCTGCACAAAGCAAATTTTTGTTCATTTTCATAAAGATGCATGCTGACATTCAGTTTTTTAAAATATATTTCAATCCATATGTTCATACTTTCATATTTATTCTCTTATTTGCATCTTACTTTATTCCCATTGCTATTATCTTTACTTTGATTTCATAATTTTCATAATTAAATGGCGACCTTGATGAGCTGGTCTTTGCTGCTGATTGTAGCCAACAGTCCTTCCACAGCACTCTCATTGTCAGCGACCAGCCTTTCCCTGGCCTTCACAGCCTCAGCCAACATAACCTCTGTGACCTTTAACCTCTGGCCCATCTGTTCCGCAAGGTCACGTGCATGAGTCTGCGACTGGCTCAGCACTGATTCGGCCATTTCCTACAAACAAAGGTTGACAGAATTAGAAAAAAAAAAAAAAACTAGTGTTTGTATATGTAACCTTCCAGGGTCAGAATATTGAAAAAACACAATGGAAATACAGCAGAGGAAGTGTGAAAGTGACATTTTCCGCTAACCTCCATATCCTTTGTCTTGCCCTCCAGGGAGAGCTGGAGCTGGCTGATGATGGAGTCCTTCTCCCTCAGTGATCTGTTCAAGTTATCTTCTACATCTTGCTTGGCTCTCTGTAGGTTCTTTAGTGTGTTTGCGAGATGCTGCAGCTCCACATCCTTCTCCTTGATCACACTGTCAAAACTCTGGAAGGAGAGGAATGAGCAGAAAAATAAATAACTGATTACTGGAAAAGGCAAATTTCTGGCCTCAGTTTCGTTTATTTGTTCCCAATCAAACATGGATGAATGCTTCTTACATTGATGGTTTCCTCGTTGTGAGAGAGCAAGTTATTGAGTCTGTCCAGGTCTCTCTCCTTCTCTCTTAGAGACAGCTGCAGCTGGTGTATCTCATTGTCTTTCTCCTCAATGGCAGCAAACCTCTCATCTAGCGCTTGCTGTGAGAGAGCAAACAGAACAATGTCAGAATCAAATTATAGTTGCTGTGGTGAGAAGATTACACAGAAGGAATGCGCACCTCCAGAGCCTTCTCCTTTTCTTTCAGCCTTTGCCGCAGCTTGGAAAGCACATTATCGTTTCCCCCGGGACTTTTGCTTTGCTCAAAGTCTCTGACCATGTTTATGTACTCCTGATGAACACAGAAAGATTTAATAATGTCAATGTAAAACACCAATATATTCAATACCAGATTTTCCAATGGAGAAAAACATTAATACACACAAAAAGATTTTATCTTTTGGTGGAATCTGTGTCTGTATATGTTCAATGTTGTTGTGTCACCTGTAGCTGCTGCTCTTTATCGGCCAGCGTGGATGTGAGCCGCTGGATGGTGACCTCATGGGCCTGCACTTTTCTTTTGGTTTGATCCAGCAGCTCCTGGTACTGCTGCTCCAGAGCACTCTCCTTGTCCCCGATCTCACCACTCAGCTTTTTCAGCTGATTGTTCAGATCCTGGAGGGGGGAGTCATAACAGATAAACAACATAAATAACAGAAAAGAGGATTTAAAATGCCTTGTGGCTTTGTTCTGGAGACAATAATACAGTTTTATTCAACAACCACTGTCTTACATTCAGGGCCTTGTCTCCCTTCTTCTTCTGCTGTTGCAGGTCCTCCAGTTCCACCTCCAGCTGGTCCTTCGCCTGCTGCAAGTCAGCCAGCTCTTGCTCCTTCCTGTCCAGGCCGCGCAGGAGCTTTTGGGCTTCAAGCACCTTGGCGTGGTGTTCCCCCTGGAGTTGGGCCAGCTCTGTCTGCTTTGCCATTAATAGATTTTGGTGCTCCTCTACTCCCTGAGGAATAAATGCAAGAAATGTTTATCTTTACAGAGGCTGAGATGTGTAATTGTCAATGAGATAAATATACTTTGCTTTCCTGTTTCTTTAACATTCTATGAGATACTGACCTCTTACAGGCACGCACAGAACAAGGAGCCATTAACATTATCATATAGAGTCAATGGCTGGCTCTCTATAAAGTTTGGCTGCACAAAAATGTGCAGGACTTGCCTGGTATTTCTGCAGTTGGGCTTTATGTGCTGCCTCTCTAGCCTTGGCCAAAGCATCATCCCTGTCCTCAATCTCATGACACAGCTCTGCAATCTGTGCAACCAAGGAAAAGACAGACAGGTTGGTGCTAGAGCGTTGCACAATACAGAATAATGAGAGCACAGACAGGTGAAGCCTTGTCACAATTAACAACAACCAGTAGGACCCCCATAATAAATAAAATGTGTTAAAGGGAAACTTTGTAGATTTTTAACCAGCTCTGTGTCACTGCAGTGTGGGCAGTAAATCCCACTTTTGCTCCGGGTGCTGGTGGCATGGAGGGAGGCCGGGCACTGTTCCACTGCATGTACTGCCCACACTGCAGTGACACAGAGCCAGTTGAAAATCAGCAAATAATAATAATTGTATGAACCTTACCTCTTTTTCCTTTTCTTTGAAGACCAGAGTAAGCCCCTGGATTGTTTTGTCTCGCTTTAGAGCATTTTTCTTCTCAGAGGTGAGTTCATTCTCCTTCTCCTCCAGCTTCCCTAACAGGGTCTGTTTACACAAAGAAGTGGTTTTACACAAAGAAACCTCTCAATCTAATTAAAAAATATTCAATAGAGCAAAATGTCATCTCTGTGTACCTTGTTTTGATTCTGGGTATCCTCCAGTGTTTTAGTCAGGTTCTCATTGGTGTTTTTTGTCCGGGTGAGCTCTTCAGTCAGCAGCTTATTGCAGGACTCCAATCTGCTAACCTCATTCTGCTTCTCGGCAAATCCAGAGAACACGAAAAACAGGAAAAAGAACAAATGCATTAATACCAGCAATATTAAGCAGCAAAGCTGTTGTCTGTCAGAGCTCATTAGGGGTTCTAGAGCGTTTTGCCCAGCTGGGACTACTGAAAAGAACTACCTCCACCACTCTGACAGGAGTGTATTCATCATCAAATTCCTCCGTCAGGTCATGCAGAGACTTCCATCCTGCCTCCCTGTGTCTGCGTTTGGCTCGCGGGTTGAGAGCACCCATGTTTAGCCTCTTCAGGACGGGGATGTGGCTCCCTGCAGGAGCAGAGACTTGTTGCTTGGAGATGCAGCGCAGGAGCTGGATCAGGTCAGAGATCACAGAAGGGTGACTTGAGGAACTGCGGAGCAGCGCTCTGGCCAGAACCTTTCCTCCGGGGTCATCAGTGGCGCCGTGTCTGGAAACATACACCTTGGGCTCTCTGAGTTTTAGTTTGGGCGAAGGATCTGGAGGAGTGTCTGAGGAAAAGTTGAGGGACTGCAGGGATTTGGAGCGACTTTTGAATCCCGGTCTTGGCAGCGTGCCCCTACGTTGGACCAGGTCAAAGTACATGCTCTGCGAACGGTAACGTGTGCCTCGGAGACCGAAGCTCTTCATGGAGCCATCGAGTCCCACTGCTGATCCCAGCCTGCTGCTCCTGAGGCCTGAGCGTCCTGGAAATGCCCCTTTGCTAACAATTCGATCCAGACTCACACACCTTCTCATGCGACTCTCCACGTGACCACTTCCACTCTCCCTGAACAGCTGTCCTTCAGAGGCCAGGTGACAGACGGCCTCGTCATCAGGACTGCCCACCCCGGAGGACCGGAGCGGAGTCTTGCAGCTTGTGCTCTCCACGTAACTCTTGTACAGGCCCGAGTTGTTTTTGTTGTAGACGTGGATGATGCACTGGATCAGGTGGTCTTTCTCCGCCTGCAGCTTCTGGATCTGAGCGTTGTGTTTATCCTGCAGCTGGCTGATGTTGACGTCACACTGCACCACCTTCTCCAACTGGAACACGCACTTCCCGCAGAGGAACTCCCCGCGACCGTCACGGGTCACCTCCCTGCCCAGCACGTGGGACAAGACGACTTGTAGCTTCCTGTGTGCCGATGAGCTGAAGATCCAGCGACACTGGCTTCCCACCAGACGAACGCCGCATATGCGACACGGGTCCCTCATGGCTTCCTTAGATCTTTAGATTCCAGATTCACCCAATTAGTCCAAAAAGCCTCTCGCTGACACACAAACTGTCCAGTGACCTAATGGCCATCAGCCTGCCAACCACAGAATAGCCATCTATCATTTTCTCCCACTGCATCAGCAAGAGAAGCAGAGAGGAGAATGGCTGAGTGCAGAGCAGTATAAGCCCTAAGCCTTTGATAATCCTCTGCTCCCGCCTCTATTCCACTCTCCCCCACACATTCAATCAGATCAAATCCTCCAGGACTGCTGCAGTGATCTGTGTTATGGCCGATGCCAAACCATCTCTCGAAAACCTCCTCCTAGATACTCGATCAGGTATGAAGATCGGCCCCATGCAGGTGCTTTTCCAGGGGACCGGGGAAGATGGAAGCAGCCAGTAGCTTCTATAGAGTCCATCCTGCCTGGCAGTACATCAAAAAATCCGCTTTAAGATTAGAGGAGGTGTTTTTGACCGTTACACCTCTATCCTGGAGAGGACACTCGAAGTCCTGCCATGCCACAGAAGCATCCCTCGTAGACACATTCTCCCCAATCTTTCAAAATCCTTTGCAATGTGCAGCACGTTCATTTGTTTACCCAGATCTGACCAACACTGACATGTTATGGCATTTCTTTCCATTTAATAAAGAAGGATGGACATAAATAACACTCAGAGTGTCTCCAGACAGCATGGTAATCCAGTCTTAACACCATGACCTGAGTCCAGACGCCAAGGCCTGATGAGGAACCATGGACGCTGTCCAACTAACAGCTTTCTACTCTGAACATCAACCACACATTACTCCACCAACAGCCTGCATAATGTTTTGATGACCACTTTCAAACTGCATTGCGTCGTCTCTATACGGTGGACATTTCTAAAGAAGTGACAACCTATAAGACGTCTGAGATATTTATTTATTTTTTAGATATTTAACATCCATCAAACATTAAAATACCTAATATCAGCCCAATCACCAGGGTTCACATTTAATGGATATGTGTCATAATATCCAGGCCCCAAACCCACAGAATGTAAAACCATATAGCTGCTTTACAGAATCTAGATAAGAGAATTATTTCCAGAAAAATCCTTCATGGTTTACTGTCATTAAAAGGATTAAGTCACAAACATCAGGCTAGTAATGATTAAAGAGCACCAGTAGTGACTACTCCAAACTCCCTAAGTAGTTATAATGACATAAGCTTCCTATTGTGAAACCAACATTAGACAACCCATTAAAGCCCCCAAGTCTACCACAACAAACAAAAGCACTCTTTACTGAAGCAGAGTGCAAAAATAAAACTGCACCGGAGGCACAGAGCAGAAAAAAAGCCATAAAACATGCCAAAGTACATTTCCTGTGGTTCAGAGACAACCCTTTGAAGCTGACAGTGCCTGAACATAGCCTGTGTCCATCTGTTGGTCTGAGTGTTTGACTTTGAATGGCTTGACACATGAATGCCCAGTTCAATGAGTTAGCTTTCGGTTTGAGGCAAGAGTCTATTGGTGGAAACAGAATATGCACGAATGACATAATGATTGTCACAAAAAGTCTCCTTGTGGGAAAGACAAAAACAACCAAGAGATCTCAAAAACATGGAGAGATGGAAAGAATCCAAAAAAGCAGAGTCAAAGCGGTCAGCCAGAAGTCAGTGTCGTTGTTCAATGGTCATTTTATGGCACATTATAAAGAGATTTAATGAGGAAATCCCCACAACACCAACCTGATGGTCCGGTGTTGTTTTGTCCTTCTCATTATGTAGCTCGTCCCTCAGTGCCTGAAACAGACAGTCAAAGGTCACTCAAATGACTTTTAATATTGTAAGTAGCGCTGAAACTAAGCAACAGTGGCAATACATCTAATTTCTCTGAATATACGACATGTACTCTCAAAACATGGCAACAAAAGACTTTGTTAAATTACAACAATTATACATTTTGGTATCATTACATTACGAGTGGGAACTCCTAAATGATATATCTTTAGCAACAAAAGAAAGTCATACTTCAAGTTCCTGATCTTTCTTGGCGATGACATCAGATAGTTGTTTAACACAGTCAGCTGATGGTGCATCTGTCTCTTGGTCTGCACTTTTCTTCTGATGGATCACAGCTTCCTGGTTCTTTAAAGTGACCTTGAGTTGCTCAATGATACTGGAGTAAGCAAAAAAAAAAAAACACATTGGAAACATTTAGACCCTAATACAGAAAAAAAAAATACATTAACATGTCTGCTTATCTATTGTGTCCATACTTGTCTTTCTCCTGCAGGGCCTGCTGCAGGTCTTGGACTGGGCTGGGGACAGGGACAGGGGTAAAGGTGCTCGATGGGCCCAGGGCTTGGAGCTGCTTCTCCATGTCAATGTTCTTCAGCTTCTCCTGCTCAGCGATGGCTGCCATCTTGTTAACCTCTTCCTCTGCTGTTCGCAGACACTGAAATGGAGCAAAAAGACCAAGTGAGACAACTTCCCCCAACTACCTTGGGGATGGAACAGAAAATTAGGGCTCTCAGGGAGTTAAATTGTTTTGACTCACCTGTTCTAGGTCAGCTACCCTCTTGTTGAATGCATCTCGGAGTGCATCCATGTCTCTCTGAGCCTGATCTCTCACACGCTGGGGTTCTCCTGATTCTCGACCAGCCAGACTCTCCAACGCTTTCCTGAAAAACATTCACAGGGGAGAATAGTTAACGTTTATACATTTTCGCCACTGGGCTTCCATGACGTTGTCCCACCAACTAAGATCTTGTTTTTGTCTGAATTCTTAAAAATGACACCAAACGTGGATTTAGCGGACACTGAACTTCAGTACAGTAGCACTGTATAGAGGAACGATACTCACGATGCAGACACGAGTAGCTCCTGTTTCTCTGCCAGGTCTCTCTTCATAGACTCCAACTCCACCTTCAGCTCAATGTTCTATAAACAGACAACAGTCAGTCCATTAGAGCACTAATTGCACATCTGGAGTAATCACAAAATCACTGGCACAAACAGTGGAAACATATTCAAGAGATTCTTAGAAATTGTTCTCCCTGACAGCTGCATTGTTAATATTACCAAAGTAATGAATCTAAAGGTTTATCTTGGAGCGTGTACATAAAAATAACATTCTTACATGACACTTCACCTCTTAAAATGAAAAATGATAAGAAACACAACCCTAATTATATCAGGGGATTCCAATGTGCTTACATCTCACTTAAAAAAAACAATGAAAAGACAAGACAGCTGTTCTAAGATCATAAATGTGGTATTTTGGTGGAACCAAATCCAGCTGTTGTTGTGGCTGTGAAGAACTTGTGATCTCAATTAGTCCCGGTAGAAAACACTGAGTCACATGCAACAGTAAGACACTAAGAGGCCACATAAATGCATGACAAAGACAAAGAGTTTAAAGCTGGGGTAGGCAGTTTTCTGGAAAAGACAAAAAAAAATGTATACAGCCCTCCTCCTGCAGCTCTCTCTTCTCTGTCCGAAGCCCCGCCCACCAGACGAGCACAGGCATATGCGCGCACTTCATACGAGTACTAGTCATTCATTTCAATCATCCTGATAAGTACTGTGATCCCAATGCCATTATACAGCAGCAATTCTATGATAATTAGCATCCTGTTTTCTTTGAAAACTTGTGGGCCTGTAAAGTCCTTTGAGATGACGTACTGTGATTCGAGGCTCTTGATGCTACATAAACATGAACTTGAATTAGCCGCAGCTGTGAGGCTTTGCTACGGTTAGCAGAAGGCTAAACTATTAGCAACATTTTCTCTCCATCTCCAAAACACTGCCAATATTGACACGTTTTATTGAGTTTATTGTCAGTCTTTCCTTTAGACTCTCTTTTTGACAAGTCCATCTTCTGAATTTTGGGATTGCTTTGCAGTGTAGGCAGTTATTGCCAGTGCTGCAACTTTTTCTGCATGATTTTCCACCATTGAATCAGGCATTCACTATCTGAAGGGACGCGCATGTGCGTCTACATTTGTACAACAGCCAATAAGAACACCCTCTCTTTGAAATGATCTGTGATTGGCCAAAGTCTGCTGTCATGGTCTAGATTTTCTAAAGCCTGAAAACAGAGCCAAGAGGAGGTGCAGAAGTCTATTTTTTTTCTCAGACCACTTGAATTTAAATATGCTGAAAGGTCATTATGGAATTTTGTACAATGACACAAAAAAACCTGCGTATCCCAGCTTTAATACACATGTTTTGCATACTAAAATAAATACAACACCGTTTTGAAAATGTCCTCAGTGGAGTCGTCACATTTCTGCTGCATGCGCTCCTCCATGAAGTAGATGCGCAGCTTCAGGTTAAAGTTCTCTTTCTTCAGAGCTGTGATTTGCTGCAGATGATTGAAAAAATAATTTTAACATACAGGAAAATAACTGAACAACAAATGACATTTGATGGAAAAAGTTGTATTAAATTATGTTGGTCCTTGTCTAGCCCAAAAATTAAATCTATGCATTTAATTTTTACTTATATTTGAGGACAAGAAAATAAAGTTAGGACAAATAATTTGGGTCAAAGAAAAACAGCAGTTAAGCGGGACAACATGTTTACATAGCAGAAAAGGATCATGTGCATGGTTAGTGTTAAAATGAAGGGAGGCCTTCATACTTGTATGTGTGTTTGAGTGTGAATGTGTGTGAAGTGGACTGTGCATCATTGTGCTGCAGGCTCAGAACAGCATACATCTGGTAATGGGGGTTGGGTAGACTGTCAAAGGGAGGAGGTAAAAGTCTGGACCCCTCTGTAAACCTCGAATCATGAAACCAGCCAGGCAGCACAAGCCAAAAAAAAATCTCAGCATGCATTCCACTCAAATGCGGAAATATAGGCTTCACCTCAATCCTACTCCTACACACACACACACGCACACGCATGCACACACACACACACACACACACACACACGCACGCACAGACACACACAGACACACACACACACACACACACACACACACACTTCATCACTAAATCTCCATAAATGGTCAGTGTTGCTTGATTTTAGTCAGACTGAGGATCAGGTTTAATAAATCACAATACACTGTTTGTTGTGGTGGGGGAAAGTTGACTGCATAACCTCATACTGACACACTCAGTGTTAAAGATATGTGTCTTTATCATAAGTTAATGTTATATAAAATTGGCTTTGGACAATCCAAGAGACATTGCATCACTACATAACAACTCCTATTTAAGAAACACCACGCCACTTGATACATGTCACTCACATTCTCATAGTCCTTCATGGTGAGAGCTTTGATTGGGGACATCTTGTCAGGGAAGGATGGAGCTGTAAAACAACAAAGTGATTCACTTAACCGCACTATGGTCTCTATAGCACAGAGAATCTCCCCTGCTTATAACACACACTCCCAGCTTTTGGGAATGTGTTTATTTTAGAGAGATAAAGAGAAAGAGAAAGCAGAAATATATTCCACTGCAGAGGCATCAGAGGTGAGACAGCTTCTGGAGAGCTGCCATGTTTAGGCCGGCTGAAAGCAGCCCACAGCTGATCATGTAACACTAGTCAACAAGACATTTCACAACACTAACTCCAGATTCTCAGTTCAGTGACGCTCACATTTACGGTGTCAGTTGCTTGTTTATGTACATTTTATTTCTAAATCAGAGAGATGTTGCCTTTGTCCTTGTTGCCTTTGGCGTCAATGTCTTCAATGTAAACATAAATCTAGATTTCTACAGATGGTGTTCCCCTTCATGCATTGCTCTCTTAATTCCTGGATCTAGTATCTGACAAAACTACCGAGGAGAAACTAGGAGCAAGCAAAAGTGGGAGACGGGTAGTGAGACACCAGCAGGAGACAGCAGGATGTCTGCTGACATGAATGGAATAGACAGATGAACATGCCAGTTAGCAAGAATGCTAATTTACACATTTTACATCTGTAGTCCCGAGGCAGGTATCAGAAACAGAAACATTACATCGTCTAAATGTCCATAGGATACCTGAGTTTCGTCACAGACTCCAAAATTATACTATTTCAATACTTTGCTCTGAGGAAAATAAACATGCTTTTCTACAAAACCCATTACTCATACACATTACACTAGTCAAGAACCAAAACATTCTCTGGTTCCAGCTTTTTCTTTCTTTCTTTTTTTCTCTTTTTTATACAATTGTGGACCCAGTATCTTTTTGGACGATTGGACAAAACAAGCAATTGGAGACATCTGCTTGGGCTCGGGGGAAACTGATGAACACTTCTTGACAATTATTTGCAGCCCTTGTTTACACACACATACAACAAGCATCATAATGCTGCAGCCGTCAGTGTTTTTGCCTGATGTATTTGTCCACACGACCAACTTTAACAGAAAGCCACAGATGCTGACCTATATCTACAAATCATTTGTTTACTGGCTTGCGTGTATTGCTTTAGCCCTGAGTATATTGTTGGCACACTAAAAGATCTTGACGATGAATTAAAAACAGGATTAGCTAATTAACATAATACAGCTAATCCCTCATCACAGCTTTGGGGACACAACTGTGGGCGGTCACAGCAACGATTCAACAGCAGTATTAATTAATACACAAGGGAGACAAAACCTGAGCAAGGGAAAAAACGAAGAGAGAACAAAAAAAGTGTGACTGTACCTGTCATGCTGTCTGTGGAATATTCTCCAGCATCTATAGAGTCTGGCAGTCTGCAGCTGTGGACAGAATCAATTTGTTAGCGATGCAGCATAGTCACTACAAATATTTGGAAAAGGGATCATCACTGTTACATTTCCGCCTCATTCATCGAAGACAATTCACATTTTAAAAAATCTATGTAAAGCAAGCTCTGCATCTATCCTTGCACACTGTACACACACTGATTATTATGGTTTTCAAACATCATATAAATACGCAGTGTTTATGTATTACTCACGCTGGCCAGTTCCATTGAGCCCCAAGAACAATCCATAAATAGCTCAAGAATGACTCTCTGCTTCATTTACATCCACTCTGGCAGAGCGTCCTTTCAGTGTGTGTGTGTGTGTGTGTGTGTGTGTGTGTGTGTGTGTGTGTGTGTGTGTGTGTGTGTAAGACCATGTGCCAGTGGCAGCCTAGCTCTCATGTTCAGACAGACAGGACGAGAGATAAACAGAAACCCGCAGACGGAGAAGGCTTTCTTTGGTAGACAAGTAGACTACTGTGGCTCTGATCAGCTAAGCATCACACAGTGATGGGACAGTGGCGTCACTCACAGACACGGTACAATGCACCAAACATCAGCAACACACATCTGGATCACAATGACACAAAGGGAACTGGGGTTGTATACTGCCACAACACAAATGCCGTTATTAAGCAATAATGCAAATTTCTCCTAATAATCATGTTTTAAGAGATCAAATACTTGCATAAACAAAAACATGAACTATTTGGGTCCAAGCTCATGTCCCTCAACCTCGACCCTTGTGTCTAATAATAAATAATGTCCAGCATTGCGTAACTACTTCCCATACCTCCTCTGGCAGTGGAAGTGCAGCCGCTCTGCTGCTTCTTTATTCCTCAGCAAAGATCAACATTACAGCATGATTTGTTTATATTTCATGTCGACATATTGATATGTCTAATGTTCTTTGTATATAGATTTTAGTAGAGTGTGCTTTAGCTGTTTTTTTTAATTTATTGTATTTGAGGATGTGTATGAAAATGACATTTTTGTAAAGCAGACCCTGCTATTTTGTGTTTTATATTTCTATAGAAAATTAGATGAATCAGATGGATGTGACTCTTAATTCATGTTGTCCTGCTCCATTCATTTTCTAGGCTTTCTGTGACTGTGGGAACCCTGAATATCCCTGCTATAATTACACTTCATTTAAAGCTTCCACAGTGTCAGACTGGAACATAAACTGTAATAACACTGCTCTTCTTCTCCATCTTTGTTTTTGCTTTGATAGCAAACACTACAAAGTTAACCAACATGAAGCACCATAACTCGGTACATTACAGAGGAGAAAAGAAGACATAGTGTCAATTGAAATTACGTAGGGTATAGCCCCCCGTGGAGTTTTACAACATTAAATCACAGTGGATGGAATTTGGCTTTTTGAAACTGATCAACAGCAAAAAAGACTCTTATGTCAAAGTGGTCCAAAGTGATACAACGTGAAGAATATGAGCAGCAGAAGCACAATAATCCTCCACAAAACACTGAAGATCAGTAAAAAATTGTTGACAAATTGTTGCATCACTGAGGTTTCACATGCGAAGCAACCCCTTCCTGTGTTAATGGAGAGGAAGCACTCTACAACTAGAGCCATGATAAGGGTAAAAGCACCAAACATAAAAATGTGAAACAACGTCCATAGAAACGGTCACAAATGAAACCCTCTCATAAAGAATAGATGACATTAAAACACATCTGTGTCATTGATGCAGCATTTGTAGTAACCCCTCCAGCACCCAGCTGAAACAATGTAAGAGCCTATAAACAGTGACTTCCTCTTTCTTTTCTCACTTTGTTCAACTTCTTGTGACAAACATGGACGCAGCAAAGCTCACAATATAACTTACAGTTGTTGTTAATGAAAAAAACAAACAATAACTGAGGCGACTAACAGTACGCAAAGACATATTTTTAAGGGTAAAGTGAATCAGGTTTCAGAATTACCGAATAAGTAATTTACACCACACATATCAGCTAACATCTTGGATTACTGAGGCACGCTTACCACCTGGATGACCGCTTACACAGGACACAGCTGGGCTAGGTAGGTCATTTAAATAGGAGACGGACCAAGGACACTCCAAACTAACACAGATATTCTATAACTAGCTTTTCAGTGGAGCAGAAAGAGCTATAGACTAGCTATATTCAGCAAGAGTAGAGCAGAGCTAATAATGCACAGTTCACCTACCACAGTCACACTCTTCTCTCATGTCAAGGAGAGCACGCGGGAAAAAAACAAAACAAGTATGACATGTTACTCCACATTTTGTACAAAGAGTGCAGAGAGACGTTGCTGCTTCAGTCTGAACCCTGCTGAAAAACTGGCTCTGATAATTTCCGCTTTCTTTCACTCTGTGAATGACAGGTCAACAAGCCGACGTACCAACCGCAGTGATATCACAGCAACATCCAATCAGCTGAATATGATTCATAACGGTAATAACTACAGGCAGTCTACACATGATGACAGGCTTTCTGCACCAATGTTTCTATTGCACTTTTGATGTATCATTATGGTTTTGGTCCCCAAATATTTTCTTGATTTGGTTGAGTGAAACTGGCAGCACAAAACTGTTATTATTTTTAGTTAGGCTATAGATAAAAGCCACATTTGTAAGAAACGTATTCCAATTAATCAACGTTAACTAAGTATGTAGTCAGTCTATATGTTGCTGCAGAAATAAAAGGAACCTAAACTGGAAGATCACTGTCTATGTAAGTTACTAAATTAATTCATGAGCTAACTAGCGTCACTTTTACAGAGAGCTGTCAACATCATGTGACATTTTACAAATAAAGATGATGTGTGATCATCCAAATATCAGATGGCCTAATGTTACTAACCTAACCACCATCAAAATAAATGAGTAATTTAGTTTTAAGGATAATGTTAGCTATGTCAACATTATCTTAGATGTGAAAATGTGCAGATATATTTGGGTGATCAGATGACCTAACGTTACTAACATTACCACCATCAAAATAAACTAATAATTTCTCATGAGACCTAACTTTAACGTTGTGAAAACTACGCAAGAAGCTATAACGTTCACGTTATGTAGCTAATTACTGGTACTAAACCTAACGTAATTCAGTGTACCGTTAACGTTATGATCATATATCAAAGGCATGACAACTTGAATGCTGTTGTTCTAGTTAATATTCTGGGCCCGTGCGGTGCAACTACGTTAGTTACCGTTGTCGGATTAATGGGTTAGCTACTCTTACATGCTAGTGTTAGCTCGCTAGCTATGGTTGGTGGGTTTACCTTCCGTTGATGTCAACGGGGAGCGTCAAATCGGCCCCCACGAGGGAATCCATGATATAGGTTCACTTATCCTGTGTTCTCCCCAGAATAATAAAACATTTTACAGACTAGATGTAAGGTAAACTTCGATAAGCGGGACGGAATTCAAAATAGTCCAGGCTACCGCCATCATGATATGGTAAACGTCACCATTGTGCACGTTGGAAACTGGCGATGCCTTCAGTGTGTGTAGGAAATATTTGTATTTACGACTAAAACACATGGATGTAACCCGCAGTAGATGGATATATGACGATGTAAAGTACAACAATACAGCTTAGTATTTTAAGACCCGCCTCAGTATTTGTTCACATTTGCTGCTCATATGCAAGTTTATTGTTTTCGACTTCAAAATAAAGAATTTACGAGCACCGTAAAGGCAGCATAAAACAGGGTGGATACTGGGACAATGCGATTGGCCAAAACAAACACTTGGGGGCGGGGCGTAGAGGCTCAAAAATACAGACGCTTTCGGGTGAAGAATTTGCTTCTTCAGTGTCCAGCTGCAGCTGACTCTGTCAACATGCTTTTTTAAGAGAGGGTGGCGACTTTTTATTTAGTGGGCACAATAATCCATATTTTCTTGATATCATGTAACACACAATAATACCAAAACAAGAATACAAATTATAGGCCGATGCGGTCTTGTTGCTGCGAATAAATAAATATAGGACTTGTATCCGGTCCTCAGATAATTTTCGACGGAAACCGAAGCAGTGAAGTTAACTTGTGTGCGTCTCTGACATATTCATCAAAGAGTATGCTTAAACATAATTTGTTTGTGTGTGGTGAGTGTGATAGAGGGTGTGTTGCATGGTGGCGCGGAATAATTAACACTTTCTGCAGTGGGTTATAGCATTTAGTAGGAATACAGCACAGTAATGACTACATCTGGGTATTTTAACACCCATTTAGCTGAGTTCAGGGAAGGGCTGAGACTTCTATAACTTTGGTGTAAACAGCTGGTTCAGCGCCATATGAAATCTATCCAGACAACAATAGCGACATCACGTGGTATAACTCTTAATTTCATTTTCACAATTAACTATATAGGGTGTAAAATTGTCATTCTTTTATTGTAAGACATAAAACTGTAGTGTGATGTCAGTTATAGAATTTAACCTTGCTGATATCCATGTTATATTTGTTCTTCTTAGGCAGTTTTTTCTCGTCACTGTCACATTGTAACGCTTGCTCTTGGCTGATGTTGAGACTTTGAAAATCATTGAGCGTGTTCTAGACCTGCTCTATATGAAAAGTGTCCTGGGATAAGTTTTGTTAGGATATGACACTATAAATAAAATTGAATTGAAAAAAAATTGAATTGAATTCTTCCCTCAGATGCAAGTGTTAGTTTTGCATCTACCAAACTGATGTGCCTCATAGCAGCTATTGTACTTAACCCTCTGTCCTGTATTTTGTTTGCTGTAAAACCTTTGTGTGTGCTTGCTATATATACTGCACACACACGCATACGCGCGCTGCAAGGTATTACGATGACCATCATTATGAGTTTCTGTGAAACACCCAACACTCCCTTTTCTCTAAAACTGGCTCAACCAAAATATGATTACCAACTGAGCAATGTGGGGCCCCAGACTCCAAGGGGCCCCAAAAGCCCCATTTACTGCATGCCATTTGTAATTTGACTAACTGCAAATTTGTTAGGCAATTTGCATGATAAAAACAAGTACAATATCAACTAAGGAGGGTCCTGCACTATTAGGCAATTTTGTGGCCCTTTCATGGAGAGTGACCCTGCATCAAAATCTAGTTAAAAGCACATTTGTATTTTTCATTTATATTGTGCTCACATGGTACATATTCTGAATAAAGTATTATTCCATCATAGGAGTACTGGTTGCACTGGACTGAAACGTGGAGGCAGCAGACAGGGAAGTAGGTGTAGGGTCAGTAAGGGCCAAACAGCTATTTTTTGCCCCAGGGCCTCTTAACAGGTTAATCTGGGCATGGTCTCAACACATCATCAACCCCCCACAAGGCAATCATCCTCTTAATTCCTCCACTATTTCACTTTCTGTTGGATCTTGGAGGCTTCTGTTGTGACTGATATGATTCAGCAGATGATGTTTATCTCTCAGCTTGTGGGGAAAGTTACACCACATCTGCAGTCACACAATCCAGCAACGTTAAAATGATGTGTCTATATAAAAGTGCAGATATCATAGTTGTGTTGCAAAACCAATGGCCATCATCGCAACTCTTTGCATCTGCTACATCATATAAAAGTATTGGCTGTAGAAACACACGTTTCAGACCCTTAACCACTAAGATCTTTAGTGAGCAAGACTGTGAAACTATGTTAAACACATGCAATTGTTAATTGTACTTTAAGAAACTAATTAGGCTCGTAAGATATCAAGAGGTAGAATCTTGCATTCCTTTTAATCTGTCTTCAAATACTTGTGTAAGCGATATAAAATTATTTTACACGTCAGGTATTTCATTTGTTTGTTGGTGTTCCAGCCATCCAAATAATTGAAAAGTAATAATCCACACACAAATTGAAAGTATTTATTGAACAAATGGACATTGAACAATGAATAAACAGTATAAAGGATGTTGGCACCAGAAATGATTTTGTTCAGAGTTTGATGACTTACTGTATTTTGGCTGATATTTCCAGAAAATCTTTGCTCCGAGTCATGTGTAAAAATGTGAGGTATTCTTAGCTCGTTTTAATGTCTACAACAGATTTACAAAAAAAGAGAGAAACAATTTTCACATATTTGCATAATTCTTTAAAACACAAGTTATAGTATAGCACAGAGTCCTGGTACAGTACATGGTTGATTATCATAGAGGAAAAACAACATAAAGCAAAATAACAAAAATTAAAAAAATAAAAGATAATTAACATTGCAATAAATTTGTTCTCTGGAGCCCCAAATTTACACATAAAAAAATCTATAAACTCCAAAACCAGTTGGGCAAACTGATATATAAAGTTGTAAAGAGTAGTATTGCTTCAACCAACAGAACTTGCTCAGTCAGCAACCACGTTAACAACATTAAATAACATTAAATTAGCAAGAGGGGATCCACTGTATACAGCAAAGTTTGCACAATTATACACACTTGTGTCCAGCTACAACAAAGAAACTTTTATTTAATTAAAACTATCTCCACTAGTTGTGTTTCTAAAAAAATATTACATACAGCTGTGGGGGGCTTTGTACAGAGTAAAAGAAAATTTTATTCTTAAAAAATACTTCAAACCCTGTGATTTATACTGGATACAAAATGAGTAATCTGTTTTTATAGTAATCTCTAAAATATTTTCAATCAGAATAAGCATTTTTGTAAATTGCAACATTGAACAAAAACAGACTATTATGGGATTATGTAGTTTGGGATGGGATATTACCACTATAGTGCATTATGGAAGCTATGGCAATATATTATACAGACTTTTTTTAAATTCATCTAGCAAGCATGCACTATAAACATCAGAATATTTCAGCAAAGTGGTGTAATAACAGCACTATGGTTAGCACCTTAGACAATTTACTTAGCACCATGTATTAGAGAGAGGACGGGATAGAATATGGGGGTTTATGTTGATTCGTGGACCCACTCTCCTCTCTCCTGTGGCTCAGGAATGCCTGTACCGGTAGTCTGCCTACTGTAATAAGTGGGGTAGAAGAAGAGACTCCTGGTCCCATGTGGTGCTGAGTAAATAATAACCTCCTATCTCTTATCATAAGCAAGGAAGCAAGGAACTGATACTCCACAGTTGTAGAGAAATTAATAAAACACTACTGAGAACTAGAGCTCCATACTCTATTTTTTAACCTCTAATCTCCACAACCGCAGATATTCTCCCTAATCATCAGTGGCATCCGGTTCAATAATGTATGATTAATACGTATAGCAATAAGTATTTAACGCACTGACTCTCCGTGTGGTCGGCTTGTGTGCATCAGTGTGTGGCTTCAGACGTTTTTTTACTGAGAGTTGACGCTGGGTTTTCCCACATTAGGGAGGAAACTGAAAGCCACGATCTCCCATTTCGGAGCACTAGTAAATACAGATGTGATTTCTGCCCGATTTAAGCAAATTGACCCTGCCTCTGGATTTAATTCACACGGGCAAGATCACAAGGAGATGAGCACCGAAGGCAAATAAAATGGCACCCCTGAAAAATCCTTCCATATAAGTTTAAAATATCAAATTATCTTCTCATTTTCTATTGCACTTGAAGATTATTTCTTTACATAAGATATACATGTATAAAAGTTAATAATAAGCATACATATATATGTACATTTAACTGATCCCAATTACTTTAATTCTTCTCTCCTAACAGAATTGTATTCCTGGTATTTCCAAAAAAAAAGTACACACAGTATACAGACTGTATACAGTTAAAAAAATAAGTTACTATAATGTCCGCTGATTAACTTGGCCTTGGTCTCCCTTCACTTTGCAATGTTCTCGAGAGATTGTGTGGCATAGAGCCTTTTTTCTCCAAGCGGGCGTACATATGGAGATCCTTCTTGAAGAGCATGAAGAAGCTTTTGCTGTACGGAGAAGCTATTAGTGCAAGAACTCCCCTGCTGCTCCTCAGCTCTTCTTTGCCCCCCCCACCCAGCTCCTCCGTGCTTCCTCCCTCTGTGTCTGCAGTCCAATGGGAGTTTGGAAGAGTGAAGCAGGATCTGTTTGGAGGGAGGCATGTACTCGCTTGGATTATTTTTGCCATGGATTGGAGGAGACTGCCCCGATCTCCACGCCCGCATGAGGGTGTCACCGAGGAGGTGATGATCCATCCCTCCGTGCTCGGAAGACTTACACGGCAGCCCTCACAGGAAGCATACAGGACCTACTTCTAGGTGGTAATGTGAGCCAGGTGTAGTCTTCGGGAGGTTGTAGATGTCGACCACAGGGAGCAGGGAGGGATCCAGGGAGTGGAACACAAAATGGGTTTGGTGCCAGCGGCCATCTTTTATCTGAAACCCAGATAAACAAGATATTTTTAAATCCAAAACATGAACGTCACAATTTATGGAGGACGGAACCTGCCAAAATAAATTAATTAATTAATTAAAATAAATGTACATAAATAATATAAAAAATAAATGTAGGCATTAATTAACTGATAAAAATGTGACATAAACTTAATTTGCTTCTTTAATTATTTATCTTTGTATTAATTCCCCTATTTATTTACTTTCCTATTTAATTCCCCCTTTTATTTATTTTAAAATGTATTTATTTATTTTTGAATTTTATTTTTAAACTTATTTATTCATTTTTAAATTTATATTTTTATTTTGGATTTGTTTATTTATTATTTTCTTTATACATTTCTTTATGCATTTCTTCTTCATTATGCAAATATGTTCATGTTCAGGCTTAGCAATCAAAGAAACTGAGTTTTAATATAAGTTTTGGTACATTTAATGGCATATTAATTTAAGTAACTTATGTATGTATGTATGTATGTATGTATGTATGTATGTATGTATGTATGTATGTATGTATGTATGTATGTATGTATGTATTTTATTTTGGCAGGTTCCGTCCTCCATAACAATTAAGGCAACAAGTTTGAAAGTCTGAATGTCAAGAATGATGTCAACTAAAGGGCACAACTCCATTTGACATCATGTGGGTCCTACCCAGCAGGAGTCCTCTATGACTTCAGGCTCGAGCTCTCCTCCCACCTCGAACACCTCCCCACTCCAGGCCTTGAATCTCACAGAGCCGCGGGCGGCCGGCTGATCCTCAGCTGACCTCCAAACCGAGATGTTCAGACAGTGGATGATGACGTGCTGCTCCGCCTCTGAGCTCAGCAGGTGCAGGAAGTTCATCTGGACACGACCGACGCTGATTGCTGGCTGCTCAAACAGGCAGAACAGGCGCAGGTTAACAAGTCTGGTATGTACTCATCATGTGTGTAATCTTTATTTAGGGTTGTTTACACAGCATGTTTACATGCTTTAATGTTAAAAAAACACATTATTTTTCTAATATTGTCTGTCTGAATACACCTGTATTTACCGTCTGTCTGAAATGCTCAGTTTTAGCACCTGTCTCTTTAAACCCCCTCCTGAAAAAGCCCACTCTGCTCTAATTGTAACAGCACTGTAGCAGCACATTCTACCTACACATAGTATAGTTGTGACATCACAACCTTACAGAAGTCCTGACAGCTCATTTAAAGGAACAGTTTCTGAATATAGGCTATATGTATTTCCCCATGGATTGATCGTTTTGATACTTTCTCAGTATTTATATAGCACATAGACCTGCTCTGTAATTAAAAAAAAGACAATACAATACAGGACCTTCAACTTTAATACAAGACACCTCACTCTGCTGGAATACATGCTTTGTTTCTTTACACCACCTGACACCAGATGTTTTTCTTTTTTCACATTAAGGACTAAATCATCAGCTGCTCACATCAGCTGCACGGCGACACACCTACATTGTTAGCCTATCATCCTTCTGCTGCCTCTGTTTAAATATGATTCTCTCTCTCTCTCTGTGCATGCATGCTGCTGTTATGTGCCTCTCTGTTGCTGTCAGTCGCCATTGCAGTGCCCCACCACCGCCCCATCACTGCCAAACGTCACCATCCCACATCGCAGATAACATAAACAGAGTTTGTCAGACTCCTGTAACTTAAAATAGCTACAGCGCCATCCAGCAACCCATAACACAAGTAGGAGATGTGAAGACAATGGTGTCCCGGGCTGTCCCTTTCGATGACTCATTCTGAAACCCCATTAGTCAGAAAAATTTCCCATTTTTGGAATGAAAGTCCATGAATCCAACACCCAGACCTGCTCCGAAGCCCCGTTGCTCTGAAAATAAACATGTTGGAGTCCAGTGACCAAGGTAAGCACTGCCAAAGACTCTTGACTCCGCCTCAGGCCACAGTCAGCCCTGCTTGGCCTGTGGTCAATCAGTGGGACATTAGCACCTGAAAACTGGCCCCCAACCTACCTCGCCCAAGGCGTGATCTAAGGGCCGGAACACAGCCCCGACATCAAAGAACAAAGGGTGACGGGGGCCAACTGCTTCGTCAGCTTCCATCACCTCCGTCTGGTCAAAAAAGTTGCACCTGAACACGACTAGACTCCAGCTAACGGTCAACGTTCTGCTCCTGCGTGAGAGGTAATAACTCTCCATACCAGCAGGCGGCGCTCGTCTGTATTTCATTCAAAATGAGAAACCGGATATACACTCTGTTGTTATGATACATCCATGTAGCTACTATAATGTTAGCATGTAGCTTCTAAACATCTCTGATTACATGAAACACAGCAGCGTTTGAATCATGTGACAGGAGTGTGTGGATGAAACATTCAGCTGGATTGCTAGTTAGCAGTTAGCTAGCTTGCTAAGGGGCTCAGTTGTCAGTCTAGCGGCAGAGAGACAGTGAAGTCTACGGTCTTTAAATTAAGTTTTATAGACACGTGTAAAAATAGATATTTGAATAGTTTGAACGTCATGTTTGGACACTTTTATCATGTTTATGAATGATCAGATGAAAATGAAAAATGACTCTGTGTGTGTCGTCACTGAAGCTAAACAACCAATCAGAGTGATTCCTCTCACCGACTTGCTCTGCTGTCTCCGATGGCAATTCAACATGCTGAACACACACACACACACACACACACACACACACACATACATATATATATTTATATTCAACATGCTGAATCGGCCAAAAAGCAGCCGACTCGAGCCGACTAAACACCGCAAAAACTCAGGCGACAGACGCTCACCGACGCCTCCAAACTGACCGACGGCCGACTGTCTGCTTGGTGTGTCTCAGCCTTAAGACCAATGGACAATAGGACGCCTAAGTTGGTAGTTTTAAAACCCAGAAATGAGTTAGCATTTTAGCACTTCTGGTCCCCTCGTCTCGAAGTGTGTTTTTGTTTAGACATCTGAAATAAGGTCTGTGGTCAACACGAGCTTCAGATATTTTAACGCTTTGTTCTACAACATAAAATATGTCGGTAAATACCCCGCTGGTGAATTTAGAAGCTTTTACGTGTGGTCAAGGACATTAAATGTCACCATCAGTTTAGCAGTGGCGATGGTGACGTGGGACGGTGAAATGCAACCATTGGTGTAGTTTGTTTATAGCCTAACGTTAGCTTTTATAGTGATTGCATTTCTGCTTCCAAAATCATAAAAGTAATGTTCATGTGGAGAGATTATCTTGCAGATCAAAATGTGTAAGTATCAAACACCACAAAGCTTATTTTCTGCAATGATCCAAAATCCAATGCAAAAATCCTATAGGCTTTTTGATGAGGGAACCATGTATAATGTTGCTTCCGGGCTGGCCTACAAAAAGGCGTCATCCCTTCAGCTCCCTGTGGAAACGCAACTTTGCCACAGGAGTGGAAATGCGGCAATTTAGGAGCCCTTTGAGGGTCTGGGACCTTGGGACGATTACTCACCTTCTTGGAAATCCAGCCTTGGGTAAGGCATGTTTAAAAAATAATAATTTATCTACTTACTATATAGTATCTGGCCCACTCACGTAGCTGCCTG
>JAOVVB010127929.1:0-12345 GCA_028570985.1 Heterobranchus longifilis | reverse complement strand
GGCAGTTCAGCTATAATAGCTGATGTTAATTGATGTTAATATGGAGTCCAGGTAGTTATTGAAGACTCAGGTAGACTCCGGTCTGGTAGGAAGTTCCAGACTATACCTATAGTTATCAGGATGCTCCAAGTTCAGAACACCAGGGGAAATTAAGCTTTCAAAATCATATCCTATAAAAGGATTTAGCAAGATTATTTTCAACACATGCATCTTTTTATATATACAAATAATGAATATGATTTGATGGGATCTTAACTGGGTAAATGGTATATGAATTACAGCACTTTATGCGGGACCACCTGTATAAAGGCCTAAAAGTAATACAACAATTGGCTGTTATTACATCATTATTTCTCTTGCAAGTAAGCAGATAAGAGGTCTAAAATTTAGAAAAAAAAAAATTTCATTGAATCGTTCTGATTAAAGATTCCAACTTAACAGTTTACATGGACACTGACTCGAAAAGATGTACTTTTACATGCACAAAGCATTTAATCAGAATATAACCTTTTTGAATATAACTCGTGCACAAAGTGGAAGCTTTGAATCTGCCAGAAACATAACGGAAGAAGAATTATTTTTACATGTGAGGTTAGGTTAGGCTTCCCATCTTTTCTGATAAATCCTGGCTTCTGCGTTATGACTGGCTACAAGGCTTCTGTCTCACCTATGATTGGTTAGATGATTTATTACGACTGGGCTGAGAGAGTTGCTCTCATGTAGTTTACTAATCAGAAATAGAAGCAAACTTTCCATCCAGGAAACTCATCTCATGTCTCCTAATATAATACCCACATGGGGTCAACATGCACAGAAAGAATACTCTATATTGATTCAGAAAAGAGAGAAACAATCGGAAGAAGTGTTTACATACTTAACGGATTATTAAAAGTTTGCACACCACCAACATTCTGATTGAATCAGGTCAAACTGTTCTACTCATGTGTTTACCTGATACATTTTATTGGATTATTAGTGAAACTCCAGGAGGTAGACGCATTTATGTCAAAGACAACAATCGAGAAATTTTCACCAGTTAATACAAACGTTTTACCGCATACAGCAATCTAAACCCTTGGTAAGCCTAGTTTAAAATAGCCCGTGCAGCACTGGATCAGCATTCTATGGACAGAGGTATATAACCTCCTATACCTATACTGATCTAAAGCATAACATCTCATTTTATGACATGAAATCATTAATATATTACATTGACTAATAATCTGTAAATAATCTGCTTAATATCAATCTCTTTAAGAATGACAAATTAATCAATCATATTTATTTAAAAGTTGTGTTAATTTCAATAGCATTTAATGATCAGCTACAACACTATGACCACTTGCCTAATATTCCAAGTGTAAGGATTTGAGCGCCATCGACAAGTGCCAAAGAAGGTTGATCCAAGATGGCAGTGCAGCAGTAGCACGCAGCGAGCGCTCCGGATCCAAAATGGTGGTACTTTTGTTTATTTTATGTTGTAGCCCATTTTTACATGGTATATGGGCATCGGACCAACTGGTGTCCATACATACCACTGCCAGACGCTGTTGCAAATTTTGCCTGTGTACTTTGTTGTCTTTGTATGGTCTTTTGTATAGTACTTAGAATAGTTTTTGTTGATTTATGGTCTCAGTTTGGTTTGTCGTAGATAGTCAGCTAATTAGGTGTCCTAGTTAGTTTCTGTTAATTTATGTTGCATGCATGTAGCACGGTGGTCCTGGAGGAACGCTGTTTCGTTTCACTGTGTACTAACCTGTATATGGTTAAAATAACAGTAAAAGCTGACTTGAACGAGGTTCAGTGTATAAATACTGCGTGTAAAAGAGTCAAGAGACTGCAGTGAGTAACCCGTGAGACGGGAAATGACTCCAGAGTTGTCTCCTGTAGTTGGCTAATCTTTTTAATTTGTAGTTTTATTCAAGTTAGAAGTAAAAGTTGTTGTGCAAACTTCTAGATAACTCGACACTCACAGTGTCGGAACCTTAGAAAAATGTTTCTGTTCCGGCATACATATCGAGTGACTCTCCTTTTCATGTAGTCTATACACCACTGAAAAATTATGGATATTTTATGTGTATGCAGTAAGCTTTTCAAACTGCTTGATAAATGGACTTGTTGCTTGGTGTTAATAGTGAGATGTTAATGCTAAATAGTGAGAAAACAGATCAGAGGAGCTCCATACCAGGGGGAAAAAGGACAACTTGAGGTAGATAACCACTAGGAAAAGCTTGTCTACTTTCAAGTCACTAGTAAAATGTAGTAGTAGTATGTAAAATTAGTAGTAAAATGGCTAGTAATGTTTGTCGTTTGAGGATGTCAGTAGGTAACAATCTCTCTCTCTCACTCAGTCCAGCAATTGAGCCCTTTAGTTGTGAGCTTGCCATAAGGTCATTTGCGTCCAATGAGTTTAAGTTGAGTGTACAAGAGTTCTCCTCCTATAGAACAACGGTTACCTTCGATACCCTTGAATGTAACCAATGCCTGTAATTTCTTTGTCAACAACTGGGACAATAATGTTGCCCAGTTAATTTTATATGTGAATGTTACGCTAATCTGGGCCATTTTGTCATAATATTGTGACTTTTCCCCAAAAAACATTGTGGCTTTTTGTTCTAGAAGAAAACTTGGATCCTTAAAGTACTCGTAATTTGTTGTAGTAATATCAAATATTACCACTTTTTTTTCTCAATATATTATGACTTTCCTTAATTTTTTTGGGAATTCTAATTATTGACTTCATTCTTGAAATCTAGTATTGTGATATTCTTTAAGAGTTGTCTTAAAATGCTCTTATAGTTTTCATGATGTTTTTTATTGTATTATGTTTATGACTGGTCAACTGTCCTTTTCCTCCTGAGTAATGCTAGAGGATTTTGGTGTTCAGATTTAATTTGGTTTCATTTGTAGAAAACATAGCCACTATTAAACTAAAAGCCATTTTGCCTATACTGTAAACTGGACTCCAATTACAGTTAAAATAAACATGTTCAATTGGTTGAAAAATAAAATTTACTGTCTCCACAGTAGCTAAATTATTATTATGCACTTTGGATGTTTAATATATTTGCCTAGTTGCATTATGCATGTAAAACAAATCTGTATGGGGGGATGGGAAGGTATTTCTGGCAATTAATTTTAGCATTCCATCTATGGCATGCAAAGCAATTAGAATCAAGTTAAGCTTTTTTTTTTGTCATATGAATTGTGCGTGGAAGAGATTTTGTCATTATGGTGACTCCATGCCAGGAGCTAATGTTACTATGGTAACTGTTCCTTGCAGGTGGTCAGTGCCCATGATGATGTCAATCACTCACAGAGGAACAGGCGTAGGGCTCAGCGCAGGTAATAAAAACCACGCACGCACACACACACACACACACACACACAATCAGAAATTAGAAACACTCTATTCAATGAGACATGAGATATTTCAGTTTACTTACAGTAATAACTACACTGCCTGACCCATTTGGATTTAAATGAGCACACACTTAAGAGCCTTTGATTGGATAATTACTGCAGTGATTAATATGCTTTAGATGGCAACAATTCTTTAAACCCTAAATGATGCAGTAAGGAAGCTTCTCATTGCTGAATCAACCATGTCGGAAGATGTATCCAGTTGTCATTGAAAAGATGTTACTGTGTTTTAGAAGTCTTAAATTATTGGCATGCATAGGGCAAAGAAAAAAAATACAGAGATTGCTCAAATTACTGGAATTGGGTTAAGAACGTGTTCTTAAAACCTGTAAAAATAATGTTGACTCAAAGTTGTCAACTCAACAGAAGAAATATGGTCAGAAAAAAAACGTCATCAGTGATCACAAACACTTGAAGTTTCATCATAAACAGGAGATACTCTACCACACTATGTTTAAATAGTGAGAGTAGGAGCATTTTCACATGCACAGTGCAACTAAAATTTGCAAGATTGGTATTAAATAGCTGTGTGGCCATAAGAAAACCATTTGTTAGTGCAGCTAATCTAGATAAAAGGCTTCAGTTTGCCAAGAATAATAAAGATTGGACTGCGAAGCAATGAAAACAGGTCAGTTGGTCTTATGAGTCCAGATTGACCCTATTCCAGAGCGATAGGTGTGTCAGGGTAAGAACGGAAGTGGATGCACCTTGCCATGTGGCCAGTCTACAAGCATCTGGAGACAGTGGGTGCTTTGAAATTGGCTTGAAGTACCCTGTGAAGTACACTGCACAAGATTTTTAGCCATATTAAGGTTTATTCCAAGGTGCAGGGAGTGAAACTGTTCCTTTTAAAGGGAACTGTGAACGGTGTGGGGAACAAGTGGACAATGCTTTATCACTTTGCCAAAAGTGAACATGAAAAATTTCCCATCAGTCACTGTGCTTTCAAAAAGGGTTTGAAAAGTGATTTATATATTGTCACGCCGTGAACTAGTGACTGGCATGTGCCCAAACCTTTTCCAAACCTGTTGTTGAGCGGCCGACGCTTAACGCTTAAGGCGAACTGTGCAGTGCCACTTGCTCCAGAAGCTTCAAAGGCGGGTAAAGGACCACCAGCTAACGTGAGCCAGCTGCCGACAAGGAAGAGGCGCTGGGTTCGCCATCGAGCCCCCCATGCCCAGTCGGGGTAAACCGCTTGGACGTCAGAAGTCACAAGGGCTCACACCGAGGCCGCGCCAGTGGATGGCAGGGGCCGCCTTGGCACTTCAGCAAATGTAGGAGTTAAGCTGCAGTAAAAGCCAGGACAAACCACTCTGCCACGCTAAAGCCACCAATGAGGACCAATTGAAGCCAATATAGTTTTTTTACAAGACTAACCAGCTAAAAGTTCCAATAAATTTTGTTTACTCACAAGCCTTTAACCAATAAAAATGGGTTTCTGGTTTCAACCAATGGAACTGTTACTACTCCCCGACATTCTCTTTGGCACATGACATTCAGCCAATGTGAATTTCTTTAAAATGGCCTTTTTGCTGATATTTACAACAGAATTTTATCTTTTTCACCCTCAAACCTCAAGTTTCATTAACACCCACTGGGATATGGATTTGGGAAATACAATATCCACTGATCTCTGGTCTGATATTCTAGGCTAGGTACACAAAGTCCTTGATCTGTGCAAGACATTATCTGTTACAGTGTAAACATATTCGATGCACCTATTATACCAAAGTTAGACTCTCTAAGATGTACTACGGTGTATCTCCAGCTTGTGACAGATCTCTAATCCCTTGTAAATCTTACATTTATGTCTTCAACTTCTCTTTCTTTGGTTCAGAAAGACTCCATAGCCTTTGTTACATTGGTTGCCTAATGGTTGATATTATGTAATTGGACCCAAACACATATGGTTTCATTAATGGATAGCAGATGTTTTATTTATCCTTAAATTATAAACAAATGCTTGTATTAAGCAGCTCTTCCTAGAAATTTTGGAAAATGTGACACAGACTTGCTGAAACTTAACTTTATACCAAATTTGGGTTCTGGTCTGCTAGACTGGGATGTTCATAGAATAAAAATGTTATGGCTTTATGTAACCTATGCATTGATTAGCCATAACACTAATACCCCTGCCAGGTGAACTGAACAACATTGATCACTAACTACTTCTTGTATGAATCAGTGAACTTTTGACAGGATCACCCAAGCCTGAACCATGCTCACAGGTACTAAAGGCCAGCTCGTCCTTTCCACTCCCACATAAAAGCTAATGCAGCACAAATCACAGGAAAAAAATCACTGCTGACTAATACAGAAAGGCACCAGAATGCCAACTGCACCACAACCCACCTCGCGCACAGCTTCGTAGGCAAAGAGCCCAAGGCCTCCGACTTGGCCTCCAAACTTCCCAGATCTCCGATCGAGCATCCATGGGCTGTGCCTAACAAACAAGTCTGCTCCATTGAGACGCCACCCTGTAACCCACAGCAGCATAGGATCTGCTGCCAACATCCTGGTGGCACATGTGTAGAGGCCCCTGAGGGCCAGAGCCACCTCTGTGTCACAAGAGGAACCCAATGCTTATGTGGTTTTAAAGTTGTGGCTCATCAGTGTAATGGTATTTACCATCTGGTGGCTCAGTGGTAGGTGTTTCGCCTGCCATGCGGAAGGCCCGGGTTCGATTCCCAGCCAATGCCCAAACCCAAAGCCACTGGATGCAGTGCCAATCCCAAGTCTGGATAAAAATGAGAGGGTTGTGTCAGGAAGGGCATCCGGTGGAAAACCTGTGCCAAGTTGTTGTGCGGACCGGATAGTCCGCTGTGGCGACCCCTTGCTGGGAATAGCTGAAAGACCAACAACAATATTCATCTTCTGTCATCCCACTGTTTCACAGTGAACAGATTTGGGGAAAACATTTAAAGGTCCGGGGAGCATGAGCATCATTTTCAGACATGAATTGGTCACCACAGAGTTGTGACCATAACCCCATTAAAAGTCATTATAATTTCAAAATATTCTCTGGCTTTGCTTAAGCAGAATAAATGAAACATGTCCTTTAGTTACCAAAATGGATGTTGGTTAAATTCATTTAAACACAGGAAGTACATGTTTACTATCTGTTTTGCCATCATAAATTTTGCCAACTGGCTAACCTAAAAAGAATCCTATTGATTGGTTTTAATTAAAATCAAGAAGTTAGTGTCCTTTAAATATTTCTGATATTTATAAATATTTGGTAACTATTACCACTAAGCATGGTGTAATGTTGTTCAGTATTATTACTGTGTAAATAAGTGTGTAAATTATAATAATATGTAAGATTTTCTGTTTCGCTCAGGTGTTTCTGCGTTTGCGGCTGCTGCACTAGTGTTGCCAGGCAGTTTTCCTTACTACCTGGATCTGATTCACTCGCTCTCCTTCGGTCCAGCTCTCATTACCGCAGGCAAATTCGCCTTGTCCTTCCCAGTGGCCTACCACACTTTCAACGGAATTCGCCACCTGGTAATCACACACGACTCATTACAACAAGCAGTCACCCTGCCCCAGCGCTGCTTGTTTGTTGTACATATGAAACCGGTCTTTCTGACGTTAGTGCTGGTGTCCATGGCACCTGCCACACTGCCACTTATTACTGGGTAAAATTTATTACTCACATAATCACTTTCAGTAAGTTCATGTATGGGATGCCAGTTTATTACAAAGCACTACACACACACACACACACACACACACACACTTACAGGGTCTAATCTAATGCGTCTGAATACAGAGAAGTTGATTTCAGCACAGAATACACATCTGGTACAATGTGTACATTAGCAGTCTAGGTCTGTCAGTTAGGCAAACCGTGGCAAAGTGAGTGAGTGGTGCATAGTTAATTGATTTACCTAATATTATGATGAACCTAAGGCAAACCTTAATCTAAATCTTAGTCTAACTCGGATGTAAGTAGTAACTTGTTAGCTAGCAACTTAAATTTTTAATTGTACCTCTAGTAGCTGCAGTACAAACATCTATCAATGCAAACTTCAAGGTACAATTACTGGAAAAGGACAAAAATGTGCTGTCCAGCAAGGTACAGCATGCTATCTTCTGACATATACTTTATCTCTTTTAATGTCCTTATAGATGTGAATAGAAGGGACGCAGAGCTCTGTGTGAAAAATTGTTTAATTAACCCGTTTTAATGTCATTTGAAGAAGCACGGATTTAGTTTCTGCCATTTTCTTTTTTATTTATAAGATAACAAATGTTCATCAGGTTATAAGGTGAAAAAAGCAACAGCGCTTGTTAGCTCTCGATGTGCTTCACTTGGCAAGATATTAAAAAGACTGAAAATATGCGACGTGGATCAAGATCCACGTCTTAATGGCAACCATCTCGTCATATTTTCTTTACATTATGACTTGTAGAAACCAAAGAGTTCATATTTCATCTGTAATGGCATCTCTGCAGTTAAATATTTTACACATCACCTGGAGCGCTTCATAACGATTTGCAATACTCGCATATAACAATGTTTTATATAATTACATCCATTTGCACATACCCCATCATTAGACCATTCTGTTGAATTTAAATCATTGCTCAGTGCAAACCTGATAACTTCCCTTTTAAATGAGTGCAGGTTTGACTTGTAAGGAGACATTAAAGTGATGAGTTTCTCCACAGTTTCGTTTGCCAAAGAGAATTTCGGGGAGTAGTAACAGTTCCATTGGTTGAAACCAGAAACCCATTATTATTGGTTAAAGGCTTGTGAGTAAACAAAATTTATTGGAACTTGAGTAGATGTTTTGAAATTCATGGGAAAGCAGCATAATTTCAGATACAACCATACTGTTCAGTGCATGAGCAAAGATAATTGCTTCAGGAGCAGTGTTCACATGTGCTTAAATATGAGCTGCAAAAGAGGAGTAGGAATCCTGCTGACATTAAACTCTCTCTAAACTTTTAGCAATAAAATTACCCCATATGAAGACTGCATGCTAAAATCGACACGCACTCATGACATTGTGTCTTCAGGCATTTGTATGCTTTCAGCAATAAATGGATTCTGGTGACATTTGCATAGAATTGTGTAATTGATTGGAAATATAGTTTTGCTTCAGCAAAACAAATGCTGTGCGAACAACAAATCAGCAGGATATTTGAAATAGGATCGCTATGATGATGCTTACAAAACACTCAGCAGCGACAGCAGGAAATGGTTCCTATACTGAAACACTGAAACTTTTATCATCTGTTTTTACCTCTCAGAACAAATAATTTACCACTGTGGGAGGTTTAATTGTTAACAATTTAAATGGCCACATGTATTTTAACATCTGGACATTATCTACACCCACAGCCCATCTGCTGCCAAAACTCTAAATAAAGATATTAGTACATGATCATGAAGTTGTTCCAATTTTTGTGTATATGAAACATTGCAAATTGTTCTGCTAGTTTATTGAAAGTGTTTTTATACTAATACCATTGCAACTTTGACTTTCTGTGAGAGAACGATGCAGTGATTTCAGTGTGCAATTGTGCCTGATGTCAAATGGAGGTCCGAAGCTACTTTTTAATTTGTATTCTCGTCATCTTTTTTGCTTTCAGACGTGGGATGCAGGGAAGGGCTTTAAGATCCCCGAGGTCTACCGTTCTGGCTACATTGTCATTGCTTTGACCGTTTTGACATCAGTCGCCTTGACTGCACTCTAAACCTGATTGTAAAGAAGGAAAAGTGTGAATTTCTTCTTCTTTTTTTTTTTTTTTGAATGAGCATAAACAGAAGGTGATTGAAATGTTTTTGTTTGGTCTTGCTTGTGGCTCAGACTCATTAATAAAGTAAATTAAGAAATACATCTACTCATGATGTGTTGTATGCTTCTTTTTAGACCTCAAGAATGCAGTGTTTGTCATAGTGATTTACTTGTATTTATTAACATTGTTGCTAGCCACGTTTATGAAATTTTAATTTCTTTGAATTAATGCTTCAGGAAGTCACACCCTATTTGATTTGAGTGTTAAGAAGTGCTAAATCATTAAAATAAATATTAAGTTAACTAGTAAAAACAAACCTAGACATTTACTCAAAGGGAGGAGAATGTGGTGACTGCTGTTGAGCATGTAGGTATACACAGTACTTTGGTATAATGCATAGAGTATTGTGCTCAAAGGCAAACAACAGAGTGTAGTAAGTAGATACATTGTAGATACCTTACAAACTGCTCGGGATCTGACTATGATCTGATTCTTGCTGTGTCCACTTGGCATTGGAACCACAATGTATACCCTTGTTCAAGTCAAACTGGGATTTTTGATTGTGCAGAATAACAGAACACTGTTACTGTATGAGAGTAAAAACTTAGTTTATTTCTTTATATAACATATTCTTTATTTCCTGCTACACTAATGCACTTGTCCCAGTGTTTCACTCATGCTTGGATACCATCAAGATAAGAACTTTTCTCAGTACACCAGAGCCATGATCAGACTGCCTGCTTCACATCTAAAATGTTGGCCTCCCAGAAACTTCGTAAATGACCCAAACATGTGTGCCATCACTTGGAGCGAGGTCAGGACTGCACGGCAAGTTTGTGACAAGTTATCTGTCAATTTTCAAGAACAGGTGTTCCACTCTCTGAATGTTCACAGGATCCACTGCAGTGGGCTGCGACCCACCTCGGCCAGGATTGTCATTCATGGATGGATGGCCTTCTTTAAAATGTTTGCACCATTCAGATGCTTCACTGCAGCTAGGGGTCTCAGCACCGTACTGTGCTTGAAGTCTTCTGTAAATGTCAATCGGTTTTACGCTTTTATTCATGAAAAATGTCATCACACGTTGCTGTTTGACTTGAACACCCTTTGTGTTTTAGACCTAAAGAAGACATTAAGAATTTAATCTCAGCAGTTAAAGGCATCGCTGTGACGTACCAGCAACCATCAATCCCCATAAACCCGAAAATAACCTTTTATAGAATTATGAATCCTGGGGAGAAATGAATGATTATTAAAATATAAACATGTTAAGTGTGATTCCTAAATTTCTTTCAGAATGCTAGGTTAACCAATAATGGTTATTAAATCAATCGAGTGGTATGCATAAGAATTATGTACTTTAATTTGCGGCGAAATATTTTATCATTCATGTTTCATTCTTTTTGGTGTTGATTTTTAATAATCCTTATTGTTGTCTTTAAATAATAAGTATAAAACCAAGATTCATACCTTTATCTTTGAACAGACATGACTGACTACGAAATATCTTTTTTGAGGGGGGAAAAAAAAGCTGAAATTTTCTATTTAACTTTATATTCATTTTTTAAGTAGACCTTAGGCTGTTAGAAATAAATGTTGGTAAAACTCTTGCACTTTTTTTTTTTATAAATTAACTGCAAGCATACAATATAGAAGCAAATTGTAAAATATGCCTACAGTGTCATGGACAGTTGAAATTAAAAAAAAATTCATAGTAGAAAATATAGAGTAGAAAATATTTAATATTTTTAGATGCATATTTTTCCCCTTTCTCAACAATATATCTTGGGTAATGGAAATAGTCTGAAATATTGCATTAACCTTGTAGAAATTGCAGACTTTTTTTTTTACAGTCCCTCAATTTTCACAGATTCAAATGTAATTGGACAAAATAACAATCATAAAAAGTAGGATTATTTTCAACACATGGTTTCAAAAACTTTGCAGTCAATGACTACCCAAAGTCTGGAACCAATGGGCATGACCAAATGAGTTTCCCCCCTTGATCTGCTTTCTCATGCCTTTACTGCAGCTGCCTTTAGTCTTTGCTTGTTTATGGGTTTTTCTACCCTTAGATTTTCTTCAGTAAGTGAAAAGCATGCTCAGTCAGTTTGAGGTCAGTTGACTGATTTGGCCCGTTAGGAACTTTCCATTTACTTTGTGGTACATTTACTTTGTGGCCAATAGCCATCTGTACTGTGAAGCACTGTGCTATCAGTTTTGCAGCATTTGATTGAGTCTGGACAAAAAGTACAGGTGCATCTCAAAAAATTAGAATATCATCAAAAAGTAGATTTATTTATGTAATTCAATTTAAAAAGTGAAACTCATATGGATTCATTACAGACAGACTGATATGTTTCAAATGTTTATCCCCTTAATTTTGATGATTATGGCTTACAGCTAATGAAAACACAATGGAGTATCTCAGAAAATTTTAATTACTTAAGACAAATAAAAAAAAGATTTTTGTCACAGCAATGTTGGACTACTGAAAAGTATGAACATTAGCTCTCAATACTTGGTCGGGGCTCTCTTTGCATGAATCACTGCAGCAATGCGGCGTGGCATGGAGGCAATCAGTCTGTGGCACTGCTGAGGAGTTCTGGAAGCCCAGGTTGCTCTCATAGCGGCCTTCAGCTCTTCCGTATTGTTGGGTCGTGTGTCTTGTGCCTTCCTTATCACGGTATTCCATAGATTCTCTATGGGGTTTAGGTCATGTAAGCTTGCTGGTCCATCAAGCACAGGGAACCCATGGTACTTAAACCAGGTATTAGTACTTTTGGCAGTGTGGGCAGGTGGCAAGTCCTGCTGGAAAATGAAGTCAGCATCTCCATAAAGCTGGTCAGCAGAGGGAAGCATGGAGTGTTTTAAACCTTCCTGGTAGATCACTGCGCTGACCTTGGACCTGATAAAACATGGTGGACCAACACCAGCAGATGACACAGCTTCCCAAACCACCTGCAAACTTTAAATTGGACTTGGATTCTGTGCCTCTCCTCTCTTCCTCCAGACACAAGGAGGAACCTTGATTTAATTTCATTTAATATAATTTCAATGTAATTTATGCTAATGTTAAACTAGCCATGTCAGAGCGGAACCTAGAATACTTTACTCCCCTTGAAGAGAATGAACTAATTTCACTCATCTCTTCTGCAAACTCATCAACCTGTA
>JAOVVB010127902.1:0-12346 GCA_028570985.1 Heterobranchus longifilis | reverse complement strand
CTTCCATATTAAAGCTGATCTCATGTTGTAATAGCCCCAATCACTCTATGAATGAATTGTGCATCTGAGGGATTTTGTTTGTCAGCGCAGCAGGACAGTGGACATGTGTATGGGTGTATACAGCAGCATTAAATGTCTGCACCAAGGGTCCAATCTGTCTGCCTAATACCACTAATCCACCCCCCACCGCTTACATCAATCCCAGTAGATGTGGTCAAGGGCATGGTTACAGTCCGATAGCCCCCCCCCCACCCCCCCCCATTTCACCTCCATCTCTCTCTGATGATCACCACCATCTTTCAGTCTCACGCTACAAAGCACAGCTTATGGATATTATGTCAAGGTAGGGGGGTAAAAAGGGGGGTGGGGGACTGGACTTCAAAAAGCCATTTTCTAGAGAGATCACTGTCTGAAGAAATATTGCAGGCTCTGATGCTGCATGAAAATAAGCAGTCCAGCCAAGCTGTTCAGATAGAGATGGAGGCAGAGAGAAAATATATCAGCCTCCAGTAACTTTAATGCAGGCCAATTCCTGTGTGGCTGAAACAGTCAGATGGTTTGGCACACACAGCAATGGCTTATGGGTTATCTCTCCATCACTCCATTGCTGACAGGATGGACCTTTCAACACACATGTGCACACAGACGCACATTTTTGCAGAGCTTTTAGCTTGGAAACAGAGCTGCAACAACTTATCGATTAAAAAAGATGTATAGTTGCCAAAGAATTCCATCGTCGATTAGTTGGGTCTGTGTTATGATGCACGGTATCATACATGTTGTACTCCAGTGTCTTTCCGACCTCATTTCAGCTAATTAGCAATAGCTAATCTATCTGTTTTGATGGACAAACGCACGATTACAGGTTGATTTAAGAACAAACATAACGGACAGTAATCGATGGATCGATGTTGCACTCTCAGTTACGTTTGTTTTTAAATTAAAACGGACACAAATCTACCAGAGACGGCAGATAAAGGTAAGAGAACATAGATGGCTTATAAAGAGAGACACTGGAGTAGGGATGGGACAATAATGGATTTTAGCGTAAAAAACACTCAATCAATCATAGTTGAATAAGTTGATTATGGTGAATTTCCATTATCTAGATAATTGTGAATATTGTGAATATCCTAACAAACTGACTGCAGTTTACTACAGTGTGCTATCTGTGATGCAATACAAATATTTTGTTGTTGTATGTTTCTTAAAAAAAAAGTAGTAATGTTTCAAGAAAAAAGGCGTAATGTTTAGAGAAAAAAGTGGTAGTGTGTTTTAGTGCCATTTTAAGCATATTTTGTTGATTATCGGGACAATATCGTGAATTGCAATTATTTTGGCCAGAATAATTTGGGAATATTTCACGCCATTAGTCAGAGACAGTCTAAAGTGAATCCTTTATTTCTTCACAACAGAAACTTGAGCAATATCTAATCAAATATATAGACTGTTTCACTGCAACTGCATTGCTAGACAACAGATTTGGTCCATGTTTGTTTACTTCCTGTCAGTTGATGTCATTTCCAGCAGATTTGTGTTTTGCCGGACAAATATATAATAATTTCCTTGGGCTGCACATGGGGTTGGAGTATGTCTGTATAGTTTCCTTGACTGCAACAATAAATATCTTTGGACTGTCCATGAAATAAACTGGGACACATTTCAAATGGTTTAAAACTGTGACGTGGTCTATATTAATGTTACATTAAAGTAATAATTGACAGAGTAATCGATTATCAAAACAGTCGTTAGTTGTAGCACCGCTAAAAGTAAACCCTCGTCCTTGTAACTGCACCCCAGTGATGGGGAAACTGGTCACAGCAACCACTGCTGACAGCACATGAGTGCAGAGGAGTTAGAGGAGAGCTACGTAACCACAGCAGCAGAGAGCTGGGTGCACGGCAGTGAACACACTCTAAATGACTAATTAGTCAATGGCGGGACTGGAAAGAACTTATGCCATCTGGTGCAGTCAGCGATGACACTTAAAATGAACGGAAGCTGAAGCCGGCTTCATTTTTCCATGTGATCGCACAAGTGCACAAACAAGTTTGCCCTGATACATAAACAAATACAAACACAATGCACATAGATACCGAAACTACCAAAAATAACCTCCTCTCCACGGTTGCTAGGACATGGCTGGGTCATTTGAGTTTCCCCTGCTGGATCCTGTCGTTTGTTTACCCCCACACTTCCTGAATGCTGATGGCAGATAGGCTCCTGGTTTATACAAGTGGAAGGAGAAGAAAAACAGCACGCTGCTCTGAGAGGCTGCTGCACGATGCAAAGGGAGGAAGAGGGGGATGGAGGGGGAGGGATCAGTATCCCAGTAACCAAGGAAACAGCACCGAGGAGGTCACCTGATGTCCGCATGTGATATTTACCACGAGGGAGTGATGGAGTATATATCAGAGGATGGCAACTGTTTTAACAGGCTTCCTCCCCATCTCCTCTCCATCTGCAAACTACATGAGAACCTGTGTTTTACATCAGTATTGATCATGAAGAGCAGATGAGCAACGTTTTGAGAATTATGGTACAGAGGGAAAACACCAACAGCATGTCAGGAGGGAGAGTTAGGGGTAGCATTAGGCCTACAGGGGCCGTATTACAGAAACATCCGATCTTAAGTCTTAAGATAAGATAGGGATAATTTAAGATAGGATTTTGCCCAATTTGGTATTACAGAAGCAAATCCTAAATAACATTAGGAATCCTATCTTATCTCAGGTTAAGAAATGCTAAATACTCAATCCAACATCGGTTATCAACTTTTATGTCTGTTACGACCTAGCTACTTTTCTCATCTGGGCAAACTAAGCCAATGTTTTTCTCATTGGATTTTGGGGAAGTTAGGAGATTAGATTGTATAATACCCTTTTCTTATCTTAAAGGTCCAGTGTGTAGTATTTAGCTGCCTGACTTGGCAAAATGGAATATAATATGAATTAGTATTTTTTAATTATTATATAATAAAAGGATACGCACGTCACTTTTTCGGGTGCTGGGTCAGGCAGAGTACACGAGAATAAGAATAGAACCTGCACACTCATCTGCAGATCAGATCAGCAGATGAGTGTGCAGGTTCTATTCTTATTCTCTTATTTAGTATATAATCCCATAAAAATAAGAATGATTGTGTTTTTATGACCTTAGAATGAGCCGTTTTACCTACATGAGGAGCGGCTCTCCCCCCATGGAGGCGGCCATCTTGCAGCTACAGGAGCCCAGAACGGACAAACCAAACAATAAAACACTAAGAATTGCTATCCATGTGAGTTATAACCTATAGTATTAGACTACATAACTGAATAAATTTTTACCTCATCACTTCATTCGCAATTAGCTTCTTGTCCCTGGAGGCCACCGTAGCTTGTGCATTTTTCCGAAAGGGAGGGGTGAGAGCGATAGTGTTTCAATTGGCTTCAATCTAGAACCTCACCAGTAGATGCTGCTAAAAACTACACACAGTACCTGTAAAACTACACACTGTACCTTTAAAACTACACACTGTACCTTTAAGTTAGGATAGGAACATCAACATAATCTTAATCTTAATGTTAGGCTAACCTGTAATGCCTTACCCTAATTACCATGGTTACCAAACAGTTAAGATCTACAAGTTCAGAAGTTTCTGTAGTACAGCCCCAGGTAAACATAAGAACAACAGAAGTAAACGGTAGAAGGGATGGCCTGGTAGTGCTTACAGATGACGAAGAACACCCACAGATGCTAAATCTGGGAGAAGGACACAGTTTATCACACAGCACAAATAAACGGCTTGCCTTTCAACAGTCCATTTGAAGTGCACTGCCAGCGCAAAACCTGCGCGAGATCAATCTGCCTCTCCGGAGGGATAAAAGCAAAAGGCCCCATTTCAACGAGCCTCTCCTGAGACAGACCTCTATTCATACAGCCTCTGAATGCTTTAGTTGTTACCAACCACGCGGTTTGTCACTTGGCGAAAAGGAGTTTTTGAAAAGAACTTGCCGGGGATGAAGGATCTATGGCTCGGGTCCACTGTTCAGATGGTGTTTGTCTGTTTAGTTACTCAAACGCAAAAAGACAGAACCATTTGTTATCGCTCCTGGATCTTTAACTGCATGCACCCATCCGTCTCAAAGCTCAAACACAATGAGATGACAGTTAGCTCAGATGATGCATTAGAGGCTGGGAGAGAGCCCGTAGAACACAGTAAAAGTGCCTGTCACAGCTTTCTATTCTACTTAAGAGCTTTGAACTGCACCATGAAGTCATTACATGATTGGAAAGAAATGCATGGGAAGATGTAGAAGCCAAATTTAGTAATCCAGAAGACTTAGCAAGAATTATGACGGTGTTGAGCTTCAAAAATGTTTTACCGTTTAGTAATGGCCTTTGGTTTTAAACAAAGTGAGATCACTGGGGAGGTTTTGTCTCATACTGTATGTTTAAACCATGTTTTTCTTCCTCAGGTCAAACAATTTATGGTTGTATGGCTTCCAAACTCTGCAGATGAGGAGAGGTTAAGAATATTATGATGGATTAGAAGGGAAAGGAAGATTGGTGAATGGGATGCGTCTAGATCTTAAATCTCGTTAAGATACTCCAGCCTTAGATCACTTCGATGAAACACATTCGTCACACCAGTAAAGTGAATTACAGTTGCTTAAATTGAATTGAGCATGAAGGTGGGAGGCTTGGTTATCTGACAGCCTGTCTTATCTTCAGTAAGGAATGACAGGCTCTTTATTTGTTGGTCACTATAGAGTCAGACACAAGCAAGTCATTGTGGAATTTAAAGTCTGACAACTTGCAGTGACAATAGTTTGCCTGGGTCCAGACGTTTGAATCCGCCATCTCTACAGATTTGACTGATTCGTCTGGCATCGTGACATGAAACAGCAATTTCTCAGTTGGAAAAACAATCAAGCCAATGAGTGTAGGTGGGGGACTAACGATTAGCCAATCTGCGCCACGGGGCAGGACTGACGCTGTTGTCAAGTTGTGTGTTTATAGATGGCAGTCACCAACATCGTAGTTTGTTTTTACTTCACTCTAGTGGCCGCCACAATGGTGGGACGTCTGAAAATCCATAACGTTTTTACCGTCCATCCAACCCTGTCTGTCTCTTTACTGTTTACCTTGCGTTCGTGTTCCAGGACTGGGCTCACTGGCCAATCACAACCAAGTTAGTTAAACTTACAAGCTTACTCCATTGCTACTGTTGCAGCTGTAAAACGATAGATAAACTGTTTTTGAACATCACAACTCCTGCAAAATGACTCGTTTCACTATCAGAATTTGATCAATTTAGCATGGGGTTTTAGTAGTCTCTGACCGGAAGTCTCCCTCCCCCAAGGAAATCAGTTAGAATGGAGGAAATGTCAGACTGAAGATGTAAACAGAGTTTGACAATTCTGTCTGTTATCAGGCAAGTACTAGGCCTATGTGAGAATGACACAAAACCTGTATTACAGGGGAACCCCATGAATCAGATGTGAAAATAAAACAGTACTACTATCCAAATGTGAAAATGGAAGCAAACCAATGCCAGTGACAACCAAATGCATTAAAAGATAAATTGGAATTCACAGTCTAAATATAAAAAGCCATAAACTTAGTTTAATGAGGTAATTCCCTCAGTCAAATGACATATACTGTAAACGAACCAGAACATTCAATCTCATTAACAAAACTGCAAACTCAAAGCTATAAACTTTACCTATCTCAGGTTCAATATCCAACTTTGGAGCCAGGACATTCTGCGCAAGTAGCCAAAGTAAACCCACCACAGTCTGTGACACATCAACATCTATGTCTCGATCTCAGCCCCCCGTCTGAAGTGATTCATTAGTAGGGAGTGCTTTCTGCCAGGCCTCTTTATCACTGTGCTGAAAAGCCTGAAGGATCTCCCCCTTCTGAAAAGATAAACTGTGTTGTTGAGCCTGGCTATAAGGGAAGGGGGCTGGTCATACAAATAGCTTAGCCAAGTGATTTGGGACTCAAAAGACAGGGCAGGGGACTTCTCCTACCACTGGGGGTTGCCAGGAGGAGAAGGGTCTCGGAGCAATGGTGGGGCTCAGCCTCTCCGAGCCTGGAGGACCCCAAGGGAAAAGCCAGTCCAGAGAGCGGGGGACTCTCACGGATAGTCGAGAAATTTTCCCACAATCAAACACACAAACAGAGCCGCACAGGGCAGCGAAAAAGGACCCTTGTCCACCAAGGAGACAGAGGGAGGGATTGAAAGAGGAGGCAGATCTGATAGTTACAATAACACAACCCAAAGAAGTACATGCTATGCTGTATCTCTTGTGAAAAGGCCCCTCACGGTGAATGCACTCTGTAGACAAACACTGTTCTGTGAAGGATATTCCGTGGACTCAACATTCTTCCAGGAATGTTTAACCTTTAAGTAACCTTAAGTAAATTTTAGAAACTGGGCTGGTATGGGCTTCTACCAGATGATTTGGCCAAACCCACACAGTTCATTGGTAAATGACCTCATTAAGGTAATCTGTTTTCAGCACAATCCACCACTACAAATACCATCTGCTAGGCATTAAATGGGGTGTCAGGCCATGGAGGACATCTGGATTGTTAGTGTTGAGAAGTTTAGGCTAATTTAGGGAGGATTTGATCCTGGGAAACAAACAATGCAAGATAAAAACTCAAGGGCAGACAATCTGGGCCAAATGATTTGTCGTCAGTTTGGCAATGGGGACCAAATCTACTCTGCAAGCACAGGAAATTCTTTGTCGTTAAAGTTTAGGCAAAACAAAGCCACATGACTCCTAGATTTTGAACACCACTAGCTACCCAACCCGACATGTCAAGATAATTAAATCTAAAGCACATAATGACAAGCTCTTGGTAAACACAATCCATTTCCTAGAGGGCCAGCCAGGCAGTTGGACCAGGTCACAGGTCAAAGGTCACCTTTCACCACAGTTGTGTCGAGTCTGTTCCCAACAAAAACATAGGTTTGACCTCTGATACAAAGAGCTGCATCTGTTATGATCACAGCTTCTTGTCACAATTCCTTATTGCAGAACAACCAAAACCTTCAAATGTCAGGGCCTTAAATCCTTTGAGGATACACCTGGAAGATACAAAAGCAGTACCCTACTGAGGGAGCTGATAGCTTAGTGTTTTGATTCTGCAGTCAAGTTTTCAGTCATGTATCCCACTGTCTTTGACCCAAGCCAAACTCGCCATTCTTCTTCAGTGTGATTGATGTCCTTCTGGAAATCTAAAGGTTACATCTTGAGAAAATGTGGCATGCAAGCCTCCTTTCGAGTGGGTCGGCAAAAGTCTTCAAACTTCCTTTTATAGAAGTAACCCCCAGAGCTGGATATCATAGCCATTATAAATAAGAAGCTGGAATGCAGAAGGGGAAAAAATAAACATCCAAGCTGCTCCGTTATCTACACCCAGCTGTGCAGTTTAGAGGCCAATCCTTGGAGATGATGTCACACTGGCATTGTGTTACTGTTAAAATAGCGTTGCTAGAATTTTGTGTGGACACTAATTCATTCAAGGAAAGGTAAGCAAACCTTGAATTAAGGTCATATAACCGTAACTGAAATTGTTCAACAAAGCAGCTACTGCAATTAATGCCAAATGTCCCATGGTGAACGTGTCAGTGAATTAAATGCAATATCAGCTGGAATGTGAAAACAGGCATCACTAGGTCAACCCTACGTGAATGAGTGCAGGTGGTCATCAGTGGTTCAAACTAATTAATTAGAGGTTCAAAGTAGTTATGTCCACTAGATGGTAGTACAGAACATCCAAGAATCGGAAATACATTTTAAGGGTACTTAAATGAGTAAAACTCATGATGATAATCACAATTATTTTGATCAATACTGAGATCACGATTATTCATTGATTTTAGGGACACAATATGTTTATTGCACGATCACATTTAAATAAACTTCCATGCTGTGTTACATTCCTGCTAATACATAAATCTGTATCAAAATAAGACTGGTCCTTATTCACAGTGACTCTCCTAGAAGCAAAATATGGCCTAACTATAATTGACACGCCCCCCTTGGTTACTGTTGCCTGTCAAGCTTTATATTGCAAAGGAAATAACAGCACATTTCTGGAATAATAGTTCTGATATATCAGAGAGAAGAAGACAGAAAGGACTACAATGTGCATGTGAGAGCTACATTCACTTTCACACATTAATGTGTCAGTGGAGTTTTGTTAATGAAGACGACATTAAAAGTTCTCCGGTCCCAATGCAAGCGTCAGAAACCCCATGTCTTTTTCACAACAAACATACAGCAGGATAAGTCAATATACTGTTTTATCATAAGCTAACATTTAGTCATGATGACTCCCTGTAGCATCAAACACTTTTAGCCGTATGCCATTAGCAACATGTACTGAGGTTAGCATAACAAGCTAACGTTAGCATCCAAAGTCTCACTGGAGAGTAAATTAAATGTTGGAGCCGATAGACTCACCTGTAGGTTTCCATTCAGCTCCAACAATACCAGAGAGAGTTGTGACGCACCGTTGTAGGGTAATTAACATTATGTGAATGTCAACACATACGACATGCTGCTAATGCACATCAGCAGCATCACTAACTCCGTACACCTGAAAACAGCTGTTTGATATGCACACTTTCCGCTTTTTCTCCTGCAAATCCAGACTTAACTTTACCATCTTGCACAAGACAAAACCCTGAAAGCTGGCTGTTAGAAAACTCTGCTGCATATCAAATCAAGCGCTTCCTAAACTATGAGCGGGAGCCGCATTTTAAAAATCAATATCGCTCATCGTTCATTTAATTGTGGGAAGCCAAAATCATGATTGCGATTAAAATTCAATTAATTGTACAGCCCTATCGGTAGGGTAATGTTGGATTCAGGTTTCGAGGAGTACCAAGGAGCAAGGGCAGATGGAGGAACATCTCCAGGTGCAGCCTGTCAAGCAAATTTCAGAGGCAAAGTGAATCTGAGATGCAGAGGTGAGGGGAAACCTGCAGCCGAGAGAATACGGGGGACTGACGCACTGGAGGTTTGATAAACGATTCCATATTTGCTCCAGATCCCAAGTGAAAGAGCTGCTTTGGGCTCAGCGAGGTAGCACGCCCACAGGTCCCGAGTGGAACCCCCCTCCTCCTTTCTCTCCCTTCCATCTACTGACAAAACCTATCTGGCCCTTTCCCGGTAGCTCAGGGTAATATTAGCCAAGCGTAGGGGGCAGGAGCAAGGGGTTTGGATGCCCGAGTCTCAACCCTCAGTCCAGCAGTGTATTTTGACGGGAGCTAATTGCCTGTGACTACATGGAGACAGGACCGAAACAACCATTGCATTGAGTTAGTTGTCTGGGGGTGAAGGAGGGTAGAGGGTAAAGGGGACCATGGTTGGGAACAAGGAGGGGGAGGTAGGGGGCAGGGAGCTGTCAGGAAGTGAAGACATATTAGGATATTCTCAACCTCCATTACCCCCAGTACTAAATCATTCCCAGTGATGGGGAAATAATTTCTCAAGACATTAAAGAGGCAATCTTACATGAGCACCTGCTCCCTGTATGTATAGCCCTGATATGATTGAAGAACCAATCATCCGGCCATCATGCACACTCATGCAAAATACCCTCGTTACTGTGGCCACAAGCGTAGAATCAGAACAATGCATGGTGAAACCAAGACTTAAATTGCCTCTAATTTATACCAGTGGTGGAAACATGCAAGTCTAATCAGGTAGTCAAGGCTACCGTTTCCAAAAACACTACAGTGGCACGAGAGCACAAATGCCTGGCTAACAATGACACATTGTGCAGAACTGCGAGAACAGAACTTGAGGTGTCTGTAAAGTATGATAAAGTATCTGGGGTTTATGAGATTTTAATTAACCACATGATTATGCAACTTGTGTTTTTTTTTTTTACATTTGGAGTGAGTGGGTGTGTGGCGAGACCGACAGGAAATTAGACTATAGGGACCGATTGAGGAGGAGGAAAAAGTTGAAGGAGTTGTGGCGGAAGAATACAAAGTGTCGTGCACTGTTTTGTTTAATAGATCCCGTTGGACAAGAGGTTTCCTCCTTCAACAAAGAGGTATGACACATGACCCATGGATGTTGGTTTTTCCAAGCAATTAGGGTAAATAGATTCATAGTTGCATAACACACCACAATAACTAGGCAAAGACCGGTCAGACTGGTTTCTTAAAAACGCAAGTTCTCCCATTCATTTGAATGTGGGTAGTGGGTTCAGGCTGCGGCGGTGGGTGCCGAAAAAAGACACATCGGCCTGCAGGGAAAAGTTGAGACAGATCAACTTTTGGAGAAACAAAACCTGACATCACGCTGCGGTGACCAATCATGTAACATGGAAAAAAACAAAACACATGCACTTATCTGCCCAGGAGTTCATGAAACAAACAGCTGATTAAAAACCTCCAAAACAAAACACGGTCCCTCGTCTCAGTGATGCTGTGAAATGAAGCTGCCTTCAAGTGCAGTAGGAAATCTCAAGATCATAAAAATGCTAAGACGGAAATCAATAATTGCTATGTGTGCTGCATTGGGGGTTAAAGTACACAACAGGACGTCACACAAATGGTCCATAAGTGACACTCCGACACCACCAGACGACCATGTGGCGAATCGCTGGATTGCGATTGTTGGTCTGAATGCAGTTTAAGAGTGATGTGGTGAACAGAAAGAGAAAGTAAATCTTGGAGATACATATTATTGAGGTGAGGTGCCAACAAATGTACATTAAGATCATATCAGCACTGCTTGGATATCCCCCATGCTGATGTGATGCCAAGGTTTTCTGGCACAGTGGGACAGTCCGGCCATGCTGCAGTTCCTCTCCAATGCAGGTTCTTCACAGCGGATAACAGCCTCTCTACTGTACGGGAGAAACAGACCAGAGCCTGTTGCAACCAGCCATCAGCAAGCCCTGCACACTCAGCCCCGGGGGCCAGGACCTGTTCTACAAAAATATGAAATCGGGCTACTGCTTGAGGTAAAAGAAAAGCTTTAGAATCTGCCATCATCTAACTTGTAGAGAGATATTTCAACCTCAAATAAACATGGTCAAATCTGTATTTAATCTTGCATCCACAATAAATAAATAAAAAAGTCTGGTGTACAAAATGTAAACGTCCATGTTTTGTCTAATCTATCAAAGCAATTTAGTTATTAATTCTTCATCTTTCACAATGACTGAACATTGATGTGGATTGGATGTGTCCTTTTCTTCAGATATTTGGCACTGTATAATAAAACCTGGATACAGTGTTCGCCATAGTTGTAATACCACCGTTTGGCCACTATATCAAATTGGCTTCAAACCCCGGTGCTCTTCCTGGGGGCCTGGTGCAGGATATGCAAGTGTAATTCATGGTGTAAAATATGGTTGCCCCCTGCTGCAAAAACAAATCTGTGAAGCAAACCAGTTTCACCTTTTTCACATGTACTCATAAATGAAGGTGCTCGTAAAGTACAGGAGTTTTGGAGGGTCGAGGGGGGCAACACCACTTGTAGAAGAAGGGGGGAGCGCACAAAGACGCAACGCTGTGTCTGGTATAGGATTATACCCTCACAGTTAATTACTCCCAGACTCCTTTGCTCTGTGCCAGAAACTCTGCACAGATACAGTAAGCCAGCATGCTGCCTGCCTATCCACCGCCCAGAGAGAAGAGTGGGCAGAGACTGGCATGAGGCCTTAGACGTGCACTGCGGCCGCTCAGTGTGTTAGTGGTGGGGTAAAGAAGAAAAAGAAGGGCCAGTTGCTGGCAAAATGTTTAGGGAGCAAGTTTTATGAGACAAGACTAGGACAAAGCCACTGACTTGGAAGGCTTGTTAATGCTGTGGAAGGGTTCAGGTGCTGCACATGGTGTCCGTGCTTATCAAGGGACGATGAGTATCTGTTCTCAGGCTGCAGCGATTAGTCGACTCATTGAGAGGTCGATCAACTGAAAAATAATCAAATAATAAACTATTTTGATAATCGATTCATTTTTCCTGCAAAAATGGCAGTTTTCAGCCCCTTTTGGACAAAATAAGACATTAACTTGGACTTTGAGAAACTGGGATGGACATTTTTCACTGTTTTCTGACATTTTATAGACCAAACGAGAAAATAATCGGCAGATTAATCGATAACAGAGATCGGCCGATTCTGATTAATGATCACGGAGACCAATAATGGATATTTGGCACCGATGTACATATGCAGTAAAAATAAAAATCTTAGTGTCAACATTTAGAATAACACAAACTTCAATGCAAAACTAAGTTTAAATGCCTTTAAACATGTTTAAATAAATGCTGCAACGTTTCAATATTATCTTAACCATTGCTCTTCCCATGCTGCACTTTTG
>JAOVVB010127881.1:0-12346 GCA_028570985.1 Heterobranchus longifilis | reverse complement strand
TTTTACAACATTATTGTTGAAATACACAGTCCTGAAAAAGGGGCGTTTCTTTTTTTGCTGAGTATGTATATATATATGCGTCATCACGCGAGATCACGGCGCCCTTGGATAGCCTCTGTGTTTAGGTTTCAGCTCTATGACAGGCGTCTCACTATAAGGAGCACTGTTGATTGTTAATCCTTCTTCCTAATAATGTTCCAATACTGGCCCATGAGAATTGTAGAAACCTGTAAGCATCGATGGATTTTCCAGCTGATGGTTGAGTTTTGAATAGTCAATATCACCGGAGTGAGAATTTTTTGCTTCACACTTGTACATAATTAATCAATCATTGCAGTTATGCAGGGCTGAACTTCAGGAATTCCAGTTTAGGTCTTATCTACAGATTTTTGATGAACTAATACCGGATAACAGCATTAATATTTATGATTTCATCTCAACTGAATAGAAATTAATAGAAATAAAAAAAATAAACAGTAATGCTGTATCGTTGAATTTTTCAGGAGGAACTTTGGGCTGTTTAACTTTAAATGGAATTAGCCTGCTTACTATCATTTACTAAGAAAATTGCATTTTAACTTTTTTTTTGTGAAAAAAAAAAAAACAATGAGTAATGATGGCCCAGACTCCCTCCAGACCACCAGAGGGGATAAAACGTTGATGAAAGATGGCTGTATTTACTGCTGAAACATTTTACTGCTTAGGAGAACTAATAATCCTGCTTCAAGTTTATAAGGTCCTACCGATAAAATCAGCAAATCTAAATCCCCGACCCGGCTCTTTATCAGATCTAGTAAAAAACCTGACCAGCCTGTGGTGGGATTTTAAAGCCTCCAATGTCATTTTGTCCTGCAGGAGAAATTATTTCTAGAAAATGACAGAGTATACCCAAACATCCTGGAGAGTGAAAGAGAGAGAGAGAGAGAACTAAATCATGCAACATGTGCAACAAAACAATGCAACAGACCATAAGTGCGTCTCTTAGACTTTTAATCAACTGTCCAAACACAGATTTTTATATTTCTTATTAAATAATGCAGCCTGTTTGCTTCATCCAATTTTTGCTAATCTGTTTTAATACAATTACTACATGCATGATGGAAAAATATGCATAAATAAAGAAGAAAGTAAAAGGAAAAGAAAATGCAAGGACCAAAATCAATAGAAAGACAAATTGCATTCACATAAAAAGCAACAGGGAGCTCTTCTGTTTTGCATAAAGATCCTTTTCTACAAAACTGTTCTTAGGAAAGTTCCAATTTGTAATATTTGCTGGTTATGAGACTCTGTGGCAGTTCACGCCTTGATGTACTTATGACAACGATGAAATCAACAATGTCTACAAACCATATTAAACTCGTGCCAACCTGTCACTGTCAGCGATCTTGGATTATTTCCCTACAGAGTGCACACTACACCTCATGATTCATTATGAATAGTCAAGAACTGCTCTGATTTCTCAACGTTTAACAGTGACTTGGATACCTGTGACTACAGGAGCTACAGAATAAACATGCCGGCTAGAAACACATCAGTGAAGAACTAGTCAGTACGAGGAAGTAAGTGCAGGTCATGGATTCAAAACAAGAGCAAAAAGAGAGAGAGAGAGAGAGAGAGAGAGAGCAGTGTCAATGGGCAGGAATGAGTGCCAGATTATTTGCATTTGTTTATGGACTTTATGGATTCATTATGAAGAGGTGCGAACCACCTACAAATATCTTTGTTGATATGAATTAACTTGGCAAATATAGTTTACATTTTCTAAGCACAATCAAAAGTAAAAAAAAAAAAAAACACAGCTAATATTTTTGCTGAACCTTAATAAGCCATTCCAAATGTCAGACTCAAATCCAACAATGTAGGAAAGTCTGCTTTCACACTGTTTGATTGGTTTGCACTGGTGCATTGGTGTCCGGAAATGCTTAATCCCCTCCCCTTTTCCCCCCAACTGCCCACCATTTACTTTATTATTATTATTATTATTGTCCATCTACTCGAGTAGACTTGCATATTTATGCACTCTTTCCAATACAGCAGGTAGAATATACACCTAGTTGTGATTTGGTATTTTCAAATTGCCCATAGTGTGTGTGTGTGTGTGTGTGTGTGTGTGTGTGTGTGTGTGTGTGTGTGTGTGTGTGTGTGTGTGTCTTGTGTGCCCTGCGATGTACCCCACCTTGTGCCCAAGTTCCCTGGGATATGCTCAAGGTTTAAATGCTATAGAGAATGACTGAGGGAGATGAGAGTGCTTAAAAATAAATGATGGAAAATCTAAAATCAATTAACTGTGATGCTGCAAATTGTGGGAAACTGTAAGTTAAAACTGGTGATTCATTGTTCAAAATGGCCAATGAGGCAGCAGCTAGGCCACATCTATTTAATTTCTCGAAGTGCATAAAGAAAAAAGAAGCAAACTGACAAAAAAAAAACTCTTACCTGCCAATATACACTAAGCACACAGTACAGTCTGCGCTCACTATGATAAAAAAATAAGTTTGACATTTTTAAAGGGCAGCAAATATCGTCTTTGATGATCATGAACAAATGCAGATGGCAGACTTATAAACATCAACCTGCACCAGTCTGACACTGCAGTGGAACAAGGAAGTAAATCTGCCCTACAGAAGATTGAAGAGGCCTTTCCCTTTCTCAGAAACTATTACGTATTCCAGTAAGACTTTAAACCCCCACCCTTGAATCATCACACCTTCTCACCACTGTAGCTCAGCTTAGAGCCCGGGGCTGTTAGAGCTGAAAACTAGATTGAAGCTCACGACACCAGTGATGAAGAAACAAAGAACAGATTAGCTACAGTAGATCTAAAACCAGTGACATCACAGGAGCTTGAAACAACTAACTTCAGCCCAATCCTAAATTCTCCCACCTCATTCTCAGGTTCTACCTGCCCATCCCATGGTCCTCATGGCCAATCTCTTATCCAATGGCTTATCCTCATGGCCAATCTGTCCAAGCCCGGATGCACACAGTCCGACCTCAGGTTCTCATGGCCAACTGCTGGATTTTTCACAGCAAACCTCCTGGTCCTCACAGCCTACCCCTTAAGCCCTGTCAGCCCACTCCTGCATGCCTGAAGTCCACGTTCTGCCCTTTGCCGCTAGCCATGTAAACAGACCTTTCTCAAATGACATCTAACCCTCTTGAAGGCATTTACACACAGGCAAAGTACACTCTCCAGCAAAGATCAGAGAAGCAGACCAACTATGTTACACAAAAACTCTGAAATTATCATCCTTCTTGACTCAACTGGCAAAATCTGATAATAATAGCTCTTTCTGGTACATACAAAATCCAAGATTTTTGTGTCCAAAAAAAAAGAGCTGTACAGCTAATCTTTTCTAAAAAAAAAAAAACAGTCTTGGCAAACCCAACTGCACCATCATCCACACAGGAACAAAGGATTGAAGAGCATCACATGACAGAGCCTGAGCTCTGATCTGCAGAGTAGTGGAGAGGACTACAGAGGCTTTTCCAAATGCAAAAACTGGACTGAATAACATAGTGGATCTTTGAATGATCAAACAGGAATTAGGACAAGATCAAAACCTGGCTAAAATAAGAAAACACACTCTCGAACATGTAATAGAAAGAGAGATTCAAACAACACAATGCACTTTCTTTACTGTGAAGCAAAAAATAGTGTATTAGCATGCACTCAGAACCTAAAAAAATCAGAATACTACACTATTACTACTACTACTACTATACACTATAATGAGTTGATGAATACAAATACATCAACATTACAATTACAAAAAATAATTTAAACAATTTCAAAAAGGAGAGGCTGAAAATGCAAGATGCAGTCTGAGACCAAGATATTTTCACAACTCATTTCCAAAAAAAAATTGGACTAGACACCAATTCTCACCATTAGCATTTAAATTAAAAGTTTCAGGAGCTGCAATTGGCCATTGGTGAAAATCCATTACACCTCAGGATTACTGAGCGGGAACTGAAAGATAAAATTAACAGACTAAAACCAAAGAAATAACCAGGACCTGACAAAATGATCACATGTTCACCAGTATGATGATTAGGTCTACTCTTAAAGTTAACAACAAAACCAATGCGTTTTGTATAAACAGTATTCTGGGGGAAATAAGAGGTTGTTTCATTCCTTTTTAACCACAGTACCTTACAGAAAAGTATTTTATTTATTTTATTTTACACAATTACTGCACAACTGATTCTATTTACCTCATACACAGCTTCACTGAAACAAAAAAAAAAGTTGTATGATTTATTGACTTTATTACAGGTTTTGACTGCATTTGGCTTCAAGGACTGTTTTACAAAATTATAGAAAGTGTGATGTAGGGAGTAAACATATGATCTAATTAAATCTCTGTAGGGAGGAAACAAGTGTGGAATAAGAATTGGCAATAAAAGCACATTTAATCTCTCAGGAGGATGGATTGAGATAGGCCTGCTGTTTACATTCGATATTATTCAATATGTATATTAATGATTTGGCAAAGACTTCTAAAGACGTCTAAAGCTTCCAGTCTCCCTCTACATGACTCAGAGATTAAACTCCGAATCTGAGGCAGCAGATCAGTAAACACATGAGGACAGAAAAAAAATATTTTAAAATGTATTACATTGTCTAGTAACAAAACACAGAAGTAGGTTAGATACATAACCTAGATACATAACAATAAACAACTTTTCTTTGAATAAAGACTCACAGGCCATTTCATTAGGTACACTTTGTTGGTACTGCCGTACCTTTGCATACAAATTTTATCTGTTCCAGATTTGCGTTCTTAAAGTGAAATTTTATATTACAAAGCGTATTTTCTTATAGGGAATAATGTTATTGCAGTTAATCCGTTTTAGCCAACAAAAAATATTACCAATTTTCCAACACTATAATCATATTTCTGCATATAAAAACAATCATAACATTTAGAAATGACATGTAAATGAAGTAAAATATGTAATAGACATTAACCTTAATTTATGATTACTCTTGGCACTGGCTGCTTTAAAATCCGAACTGAAAGCGGCTCCCTCTTCTTCTTGTTGCAATGTAAAAAAATAAATAAATAAATTAGACTCGCTTTGCTTGGCTTTCCACTGACGGAAACAAGTTTTTAACGGCTCCTGGATGTACGCACAACTTAGCGACTGTTTGGTTCGGCTCAGTTTGGTTTGTCGTATGCAGAAAAATGCTTTATATACCAAGGCAAATTTCTTGCAAAATTTCCATTCTTAAGGTGAAAATTCATAAGTAGCATATGTATATGATGTTACTTGAGCATCTTCTGCAAAATGTTTGCAGCTATTAATGTATTAAATATTAATGTTCATTATCTGTTGCACCTTCTGTTTGTTAAAACACATTGTTATTTACGATAAATAGGTCACTTTAGATGCTAACTGTATTTCATTGGCTTTGTATATGTGCATTGCACAATGACAATAAAGTTGAATCTAATTTAATCTAATTTAATATTCAATTTTGCCCGTGCAAATTGTAGCCCAGTTTTCTGTTCTTATCTGACAGGAGCAAAGTGTGGTCTTCTGCTGCTGTAGCACATCATCTTCAAAGCTCAATATATTATGACTTCAGAGATGCTCCTCAGCAAACCTTGGATGTAATAAGATGCTATTTAAGTTACTGTTGCCTTTCTATCAGTTAAGACTAAAATAAGACTAAAAATCAAGTAAATTAACAGCCATGAAAAGACAAACATTTGTATAATTTTTCATTAACATTTGGCTTAAAATAATTACAGGTGTTTGTACATTGGTTCAATCAGTTGGCCCATATGGTGATGAAGAGTGAAGACACAAATTCATCAAATGGAGCAAACAAACCTTTGAGACCCTGCATGCACAGTTCTGTAAAATCAGATTAGCGATGCACAGGAACATGACGAACATCACATGCAGGGCAAAAGTAGGTCAATATTCATAAATGACAGTAACACGAAACACAGGCTGAGATTTTGGAAACGAATCAAATACAGCATCCCACGCTTACATGTTTATAATCCCTTAAATACCAAGAGATGGTTTTGCGCTCGTATTGCTGCCTCTTCCTTATTTTCCTTTTATCAATTCACTTAATACCTCCCTCACATAACAGGTTTTTTTTTATTATTTAACTGCATGTGAGTAACACCATTCTTACCCTACATTTCTGTTCCCTAAGCTCATAGACTTCAGTCCTGCCTTTATCTCACTCGCAGACTCTGTTTAAATCAGCATATCGATCTGTGGTGCTAGAGTTCAAGCTCAAATGAAGTGTGTCAGTAATCCCTCATCTTAATTTACTCTCAGGGAGGCAGGCTCAAGGTCAAACAGCTCTCAGAAGACCAGCGTTGGGAGATTTAAAGATTTCAAAAGGATTAAAGGAGGGAACTTTAAGAGAGTGTTAAGGATAGGTGTAAGACTAAATCTTTTTTCACTTCTTTTCCCCCCTCTCAATGGCTGCATCTACACGGGGGGTACAAATACCCCTTCTCTGTTTATACAGAGGCGACACTGTGGCAGGATGGTTAGCACTGTAACCTTGCACCTTCAGGGTTTGATTCCTACCTCTGGGTCTGTGTACATGGAGTTTGCATGTTCTCCCAGTGCTTGGTGGGTTTCCTCCGGGTACTCCAGTTTCCTCCCAGAGTCCAAAGACGTGGAGAGGAAGCTAACTGGTGTTCCCAGATTGCCCATAGTGTGTGAGTGAGAATGTTGGACTACAGAGATTCCTAGATGGATGGATGGAGTTCATACAGAACAGTTGTATTTCGGCCCTTTAATATTCTACATAAGCATTTAACTATATTTTAATTATGATCGAAAATTTATATTTTCAGTTAGTACTGTTGTCTATGCATTTATTTATTTGTTGAGTCATTGAGTCAATAAAAATTGAATAAAAACAGCTCTTTGTTTTGAACCTGCAGTAGGTGTCTGGATTTTACTCCCATGATACATGCATTTCTCAGGCTTTATCTGACTGGGGTAGGATTTCGAGTGCAGCTTCTCTGATGGTTTCCTGTAAAAGCTGGCGGCTTTACAGGCAAACCAATCCAGCAATTTTCCTGTGGTCTGGCCATATGATGGATCTGGAAAGCAGGAGAAAATGCTCGGCTTATTAAGTCTCTGGGCGTGAACTCCATCAGCAGGGTGTCAGCACTTTTTTGATTTGATATCATTTCCATGCATTATCGTTAGGGTTGTAATCAGGCCAGTGATACCCTGTGCAGTAGTGCAGTTCCAGTCTATATTCAACATTAAGGAAAGGACACTGAATGGCAAAGTGATAACATTAAAAGAAATTGAAACGTTATCTTTAATAATAAATAATAATAATAGTGTCCAGTGTAAAGGTATTCCTCAGATTAATATTGTCTTCTGATCTGATCAGCTGTTACCCATCTAGCTTATATTATCAAAGGGAAATTAATCATACATAGAAAGCCAACCAGTAGGATTACCCGATGTCTTTTCTCCAGGTTTTTGGGGTTTCATTCTCCCTACAAAATGTGACAGTAGTGTGTGTGGCGTGTGTATGGAGGCTGAATTCCCCGAGACAGTCATGTTTAGCATGTACTCCCTTGTGCTCAATGTTTATTGATTAGACTTTTCCTTTACTGAAATGCAGTAATCCAAATTTAAAGGGCAGGGTACTGGTAATAATCTGTGCCTTTCAGACTTCAGTGAGCTCTTCCTAAAGAATAAATAAAAAACCATGTACATAAACCTTTATTGTAATTTAACTATAGAACATCTGGCCATTTTTAAAGGTTTGCAATGTAGCTCAGCTCTGAAATATACAGTCATGTTCATAAATATTGGAAAACAGTAAGGTATTTGGCATTTTGCCTCCAAATTCCACCACATTGAATCTAAAATAAAGTTAAGGCTTCCAACTTTAAATCGAATGGTTTGACAAAAGTGTGGCATTAACCATTCAAGGAATTGTAGAAATTTTTATACACACTCCCATATTTTTGTGGCTCATAAATAATGGAAAGAAAAAAGAAGAAATATCATGCATTCAGGGGACACCCAAAAACATGAACTACTAGACTGACAAACAATTCAAAATATACCTCACAGTACCAGGTACAAAGGGCAGAACACTTTCCCCAACCTCCATCAGAGACTCATAAATGGCACATAAGGAAGGAAGGAAGGAAGGATGGAAGGATGGATGGATGGATGGATGGATGAATGGATAGATAGATTGATTGATTGTCATCTTAAACCTACTAGATTAGCTTTCAGTTGCTTATGGCCAAAACACAGTACTGGTGCTGATTTTATTATTTTATGTTAACAATATAATACAGAAAATGTGTGTGCCAAAGAAGCTTCTGAAGTTTATGCAACATGAAAGTGACCAATCTCGCTTCCATAAAAATTTCAAGTTGCAAACTTCAGCCATTTTGGAGAGATGATTTTATATGTGGCCCAAAAATGGCCATTTTTCAGCGCTATACTGTTTCACTAATATGCAAATTATTCTATAATAATATTATATTTTAAAAAAAACTAAGCATGGATCCGGAGATATAAGGCATTAAATATTCTGGAAAAATGGTGTTATGATCCTGAAAACACATTTTTAGCCATGGTTTAGCCTCCTGTACTCTCACTCAGTTATCTTTTACTCGGCAGGTTAGATTTCACTCTCTGAGATTGGCTTTCAATCAGGTGTTGTTATATAGATTGTTATAACAGTTAATTTTGCTGACATAAAAATCTTCAGGCAGTATTTTGCAGTTTCTCAGCTTCATCTTTCATCTTATTGAGAGACAGACAGACAGAGAGAGGGAGACGATGGTAAGGAAATTGCAGTTTATATGAGCTATAAAATCAGTGAGAGAAATCAGGAGCTACGTTGTGTTGAAGCTGCTCCATAATCTTAAATATGAATCTTTATACTGATAAAAAAAAATTCAACATGTCATCCTTAAGTAAAATAAAGATTGGTGCTGTAGTTTGTATGTGGTCACATTACCGAATGTCGCCATATGTAGCCGTCAAGATTCCTGTGATAGCACAAATGATAAAAGTGATAAAAGTGTACACCTTTTTTACACACTGAAATTACAAGCCGCATGAATCCCACTTGGAAAGAGTGATATGAATCCAAATTCTCCAGATTTAACTTATCAGACCCCTACAGAGAGCCACAGGTGCTGTTTATCAGCCTGTAGACTGACGAATGTGGCAGATTTACACTAGCTGGGCATTTATTATTAATATCTCATCAACTTGCACAGTTAAATAATGTTTAAAAAGGAAAAAATAATCAATCTTTTTATTTATAATTTATATATAATATAAATATTTTAAAATAGTTTATTAATCGGGCAATGCTCAATATTGCCTTAATTAATTAGAACATTTAACTACAAGAATGCAAGATGCAAGGCCAGACTGCCAAAATGTCTAGGTGGGTGTGCAAGTGAGTGAAAGGGGCGTGGTTTAGCCTGGTTATTTTAGCAACAGCCGAATCACGCAAAGATCATGTTGATCTTGCTGATCTCTTGTATACAGTAGATTTAAATAGGAAAGTGACTGGAATGTGCAAAAGTAGAAAGTTAAATAATAGACGCGAAATGTCTCATGACGCAGTAGGAATAGTTTTGGAGCAGCCTCGAACCTTTTTCATATAGAATGAAAATAACAATTTTCCAATACAGTGTCTCCAGAGTGTCTGGGTCAAACGAGTTTAGACGGCTTCCTCTCAGAAGATCTCAGAAAACTAAATCTCTTCCTCTCTCTTTCTTTCTTTCACTTTCATTGTCTTTCCTGCTAGGAATTTCCTCTGGGATTATCTCTCATTTTAATATCACATCTCCTTGCACATGAGATATGCAGATCTCCGTCATTCACAGTAGAAAGCTTTCACTCCAATATAAACCTGCTTTTCAAGTTTCCTTCACAAAAACCCAGAGGGAGGAGATGAGAACAGACAGGCTCTGACCGACACAGTCATGGAGATGGGAAAAACAATCATCCCAGTAAATAATCTAATGAAAACAATGATTTGTTTTTATTGATTTACAAATAAAAATAAAGTATTCACCATGCTACTAGAAAAAAATGTGTAAATTAGTTCTAGGCTAATTAGAAGCGACAGTGGATTATTCAGTAGATCTGATCTGTGCTAAGTGAAGCAAGTCTACATAATTTTTTGTGCGATTTTTTTTTTGTTGGCATTTTGTGCAAGATTCAGTGAAGGCATAGCACCAAGAATGTTAGCAAAGACGGCAGCAAGAAGAAAGGGGAGCCGCTTTCAGTTTGGTTTTTTAAAGCAGCCAGTGCCGAGAGGAATCATAAATTAAGGTTAAGTGAGGTTTAATGTCTGTTTATTTCATATTTAACTTCTTTTACTAGTCTTTTCTAAATGTTTTCATTGTTTTTATATGCAATAGTGTTGGAAATTGGGTGCCTGAAATGGATTACATTATTTCCTATGGGACAATGCGTTTCTCAATACAAAATAAGATTATTATTATTTTTTTTAATAAACATATATAGGGTTCAGGATTGTGCAGTATAGAGTGACATATCCTCTTTTTCAGCACAAAATACTTAATATAATTACCTGAATTTTAGTTCATTTTAACCGACTTCCCCAAACACAACTGAGTGAAAAAGTAGAAACTGGGTCACAAAAGCAAAGAAACAGCACAAATGCACACAATCAGAAGTTTCTATGGGTTTTTTTGGTTGTTTCTGTGAAGCAAAAATATTAATAATATGCTCATTTTGAGAGTTCTACATTTTTGCAACATAATTCACACATTCTGGTAGTGGTAAAATTTACTCTTTAGTAATGATAACTTTTGTGTGACCTGACATATCCGAAAACTCAAATGCACAGTTTGAAGTCTGAAGCTTCCTGTTGACAGACTTCAGAAAGGCTTCTATTTAAGCACTGTATCTTCAACAACAGCAATTCTGGCTGAAGGAGGACGTCCACCAAAAGAATCAAAACGGCACGTAGTTCTCACTGAACACACAACAGGTGATGTCACTAACCAGTTCAAGATGATCTGCCTGCAGATTTGTGCTAATGAACTGAAATACTGTCTATGTGACAATGTTGTTGAGCGTCTGGAGGCGTGGCCTGGGTCACCTCCAGACCTAAACCCAACAGGAACCTGTCGGACAATTGTGAAGATGCCAAGAAACCATCTTCTGTTTATGATCATGCAGGCATGGATCGAGTACTGCAGACAGAATAATACTTGTTTTTATTATTATCTTGATTTTTATTATTTTAAAACATTTGAAAAGTTAATAAAACATTGAATTTCATTTTTGTCTCAATACATATGGCCCCCACTGTAGTGTATACAGTATGTTGCATTAATTTCTTAATTGACATTGAGCCCCACTCATTGTGTCAGGCTGATGCAATCCTCATGGCCTTGCCGTCAGCTTCATTGTGTTCCATGACATAAAGTCTGGGGAATGTGACATCTCTTTTCGTTATGGTTTTATTCCATTTATTTGTTGATTTTGCAGCATTTGTATGCAGGGTAGCAACACCAAGAACACCAACAGAAAGCCACCAGTGTTTATTTCTCTCCGTGGGTGGCAGGCAGCTGTACAGTTTCATCCCCAGTCGTCTTCTTCTCTTCTGACCTTTATATGGATGTACTGCAGCAATAAATCCCTCATTTCCTTCACAGTTGAATCAAAAATGACTTATTTTTTATTTCCACTGGAGCCTCTGAAAGGCATGACCGGGTCACAGATAAGATAATAAAGCACAGTAAATGAGATTGAGGTAAAGATGCACTTTCCTCCAGGCTCCCTGCTTCACTTTGTCTCACAATATTGTCAAAATGCGTGCTCTTCCTCTCACTAAAACACACAAACACTCACACACACACACACACACACACACGCGGTTTTACTATTTATGTCAGCACTCCAGTAGCTGACAGGCTGTGCGTGTTTTTGTAAATGCACAGAGTATTTTTTTAGGACATTTGACTTAATTCGATCATTAAGCGGACCTTTTAATACCTTTTTTTTGGTCCTCATAAAAGTCTGAAATACACATGCACATATAAATATAGGCTATTTATATTGATGTTTAATTCCATCAGTCTTACCCGTAGGAGAAAAAGGCACCAGAAACAACCTTCCTTCCTACAGCAGGGTGTGCAATCAGACGGTGTAATGGCTGTTTAACATCTAACTTCCACTTAAGGTCAGATTCACTTTCCTGCATGTACAAAATTCCATTTCATTGACGTCTAAAATAAAAATTTTACAGTGGGGCAAAAAAGTATTTAGTCAGCCACCAATTGTGTAAGTTCTCCCACTTAAAAAGATGAGAGAGGCCTGT
>JAOVVB010127872.1:0-12347 GCA_028570985.1 Heterobranchus longifilis | reverse complement strand
ACTTTTGTGCTCCGACCCTAAAAATAGACATTATTGCACCAAGTTTGCAACTCAATTTAATCAGTTTTATCAGTTTAAGTGTACTCACATACGTGTACGCTATATTTAGAATATTTTCACCACTTTACCTTGCCGTCAAACAGCCCTGTTTGAATTTACACAGGGGGAATTGAAGCCGTTAAATCGTTCTCTTTGAAGCCACCAGACTCCTTCGACAAAAACAGTCATTTTACTTTGCAGAACCTCCATTGGTTAGTTTGTTTGTGTTATTGTGCATCTTTGGTGTTTTAAAAGGGTTACGAACAAAACTGCAGTAGACCAGCAACTCCCGTGTTCTGTGAGGTAAAATTACTGTTTTTGTCAAAGGAGTCTGGTGGTTTTGAAGAGAACATAACAGCTTTAATTCCCCCCCCGTGTAAACTTAAACAGGGTTGTTTGACGGCAAGGTAAAGCTGTGAAAATATTCTAAATATAGCGTACACTTACGTGTACCTACGTTGAGCTGTGTGCCCCCGTCCACAGCAGTGCATTGCTTAGCTTCCGTGTCAGGACGTCTGTGATGTCAGTGTTGTATTTGAATTATTTTTCCATGAATGAACAGCCTGAGCTCCTACACTCCAGTGGTGAGTCAGTTTTGACCTGTGTCCTTACAACGTGTTTGTGGGCGGCGCCGCCAGGAAACTGTTAGGTAACTGCATGGCTTTATATTTAAAGTGTTTCCCCGCGATACATGACGAAACAACAAGGACACACACACACACACAAACTGTGAATGAATCACTCGCTGGCCCTGTGTGTTCTACAGGAGTCCATAAGAAAGAGTGATTTTTTTTTGTTATTGCTCGACTTTGTTTTACAGCAGTCTTTCCCAAAGTAAGGGTCGGGACTCAAAATGCATGACAATGTTATGATGTGTGAATTAATTCTCCTCATTAAAATAGAAGTACAGCGTTATTTTTTGCTATGCTGGTCTGTCATCAATTCATGATGTATTTTTAGTAAGTTTGGGTCCCGAGGACATTCCTCTTTTGGGTCTCGAGCTGAAAAAGTTTGGGAACCCCTGTTTTACCAAAACTAACGAAGAAACTAATCGACCGAGGCAGCGGTAGACCAACAACTCTTGTGTTCTGCGAGGTAAAATTACTGTTTTTGTCAAAGGAGTCTGGTGGTTTTGAAGAAAGCATCGATAACAGCTTAAATTTTTTCTTCTATTTTATAAATACAAACCGCAAATGAGTTGAAAAAAGTGAAATATTTAATTTTCCCGGCGTCCGTGCAGAGCTGTCACAATAACTACAATACTGTGCTAGTGAAAAGCCAATCATAGGGGATGGCAAACAAAAAGATTCATAATGAAAACAAGAGTGTAATTTACGTGAAATTCTGAATTTTTTATTTTAGAAAACAGAATAGGGGCAACAGTCTGGAAACATAAATATTTTTCCATACTCTTTTCTTTTTTCCATACTTATCCAGACCTGGAAATTACTAAAAAATCTCCAGTCTAATAAAAGACTCCTGTCTGCTTCTCCAAACTGGTAGTGTGTCGACCGCCATCTCCTGTGGGTAATACACTGACTGCGGAGTACCTCACACAACCCCACTTCGCAGTAATTTAAGATCCTGTGTTACTATTCTCACCGAGACTTTATACAAGACTGATAACTACATTCCAGCAGTGAAGCCATGTACTCAGGAAATCATTCTCAAAGGGAGGCAATGAGGCGCTGATCGGATGCATGGCGACATCAAATCTTTACACGGCCGGAGGGATCGGGGCTCGAAAACTTGCAGGATGCTGAGGAGGTGTGGAGATTAATGCCCTGTCTGGTAGGCCAAATCTCCTTTATGCCTCTGGCTGCCACCAACTCCCACCTCAATTTGGAGGATGTTGGAGATAAGCCCAAACGGCAGAGTCTCCAGGGCAGGCTAATTTATCCACAGGCTAAAGGCATCCAGAGAGCAGGAGCATTTCTCTGCTGGTTTCCCCTCTGGTATTCTTCTGTGTGCATGTGTGTGTTTATAATAGAACAACACACTGATGTGTGTTTGCCATAAATAAGAAGTCACCTGCCAGAAAGGTAACAGCCTCACATATGAGTTTTTTAATTCTTACTTGACCTGTGAATTTAATTTGACAAGGTGTCGCAGCAGGGCATAAATCACCTCCTGGGTTAAATCATGATTATTACTTGATTACACAAGTCTCTGCCTAATTAATAAAGTAATAAGTATTATATTAATCATTGCAGTTACCTGAAGTGATTGCACAATTGTACTTGTATTTGTTACGTTTCTTTCTTGCTAACTCTGGTGTGTTTACATCATGTATTTCTATACTGATGCTCATTAACATGATCTGTCCCTATTAAATAAATAAGTAGCTAATAAGTACCTAGTAATACCTAAAGTAAAAGTAAACTGATGTTTGGGACATTTATAGACAAAACAATCTATCCAAAGAATATGGAAATACTCATTAGTTTCAACCCCAGTTTTCATCTTTAACAATGGGTTTTATTTTATAGTCTCATCTTGTTTTTTACTTTAAAAAAAAAAGAAATCATAATACGCAAAGTAACAGCTGTCAGGTAAATATAGTGGAATAAAGAGTACCACATTTGCCTCTGAGATGTAGTAGAAGTAATGGACAATACCTCAAACTTGTACTTGAGAAAATGTACTTAGTTACTTTCCACCATGGTTCCAAATGACATATATTGTAATCAGGGTGTAAAATGATTTTTTTTGTCCACCGGCCAAATGGCTAAGGAATGTTGAAACTGTACCAGCCACTCAGTAGATTACCATTGTTTCTGGCTAATGCATGAAACAAATCTACTAGCCACTTGCATATTTTACCAGTATTTGGTAGTAAATGGTGCCAATGTTGTGCCCTGATTGCCCTAATCATTTAATCTGTTTTGTTTGGTGCAAGTTTATTTATATAGCTTTGTTTTTGTGATTAGTTTAAACAAAAACAAACAGGCCAGGGAGTTTTGTGCATTCAATCCAGACTCCCCAGCACCGCTGTGGAGTTAAGTCTGACATTGGCTAACATTGACGTGGCTAAATTAAGTTCCAGGACATTTTTCAGGAACATTTTACCCCCTAAAAAGTACCTGCTCAGGGGAGTAGCACAGAAAGTACAGGAAGTTTGCAGGGATGACTGTCGCTGATTGGTCAAACACACGCAGCGCTGCTGCTTCATTCATAAAACAAGGCAGTACTACGATTCAGGATTATTTTAGGACGAGGGAAGAACATTTCTCTTTGTTTTCTAATATTAAAAGTAAAGTTAGGCTTTGCTGTCAGCTCCCAGACTCATTTTTAAACTGACAGTGCTTTATACAGTCTTGGTGGACCAATACAAATATTGACAAGACACCAGCCCACTGCCTGCATGAATTCATGACACACAAACTGGGATAATGTGACAAGCTATTGTTGTTCCTTTGTTATATAATTATCACTTTCCTCATATCATAAAACTGATGTTTCTCTTTGCTGTCATTGGATATAAAAAGGGTTCTTTGCACCAAAACAAGATAAAACAGAAATGTTGAGAATTTAATAAAAATGGAAAACCCTGAAGCACACAGGAGTTTGCAGAGTGGAAATGTGTTTTTATCTCTCCTGGTGCTAACCAACAGGCATATTGTAATTTAATTCTCATTAAAGAAAATCGTAAATAATTAATAGGAACCATGAACGACTGCACCACACAGGCTCATGACAGCCATTATGCTGGATACTGGGGAGTTAAATACAAACCGAGGCACACACACACACACACACACACAGGAAATTCAGACATTACGATATAAATCAAAAAAGACATCACTTGTATTATTTCGTTCCTCCACGGCTACACACCAGCTGTTTATATTCTGGTGTTATATGTGTTCTGCATTGGGTGAGAATCAACTAATTAAACCACAGATGGAAAAAAGTCAAAGAAACCGACAAGGAGTCTTGTTTCTTCTGAAATACAAAGAAATTATCCTTTTTAGACGGAGAACACGGAAAGGAAAAGCTGATATTTCCGTGCTTAAGCCACCTGTTGAATAGTGGAATAAACTAGGCCTCTAGATAATATATTAATATATAAACCAGGTAATTCTATCAAACTTACGAAATCGTTTTAAACACACAATATGTTATTTTCTGCAGCTCTCTCAATCAAAACAATTACAAAAGACGGAGCGATGCCGTCGTTGCAGTCGGTTTCTCCCGGTTAGGATTCCTTCATCGTTCATTGTTCAGGAGGTTTTTACAGTAAAAACACTGAATAAAGCTGTTTCACGTTAAAAATCTGTGTTTTTCCAACGCTTGTTGGTGGAGGGCCTGCGAGCAGAGCTGCCGCAAACGACTAAAATCTTTCATCCGGTTAAAATATATAGTTAAAAATGACCAAGATCTAAAAAAGTGTATCGTAAAAATGTGGCATAAAACTGGATAAAAAGTCAATATATGACAGCATTTTTTTTTTACTGCAGCAAAGTGTGTGTACACACTATTTCCAGGTAGCAGTTATACTCCTGTACTGTATATACTACAGAGTATACTGCAACCAAACTCATGCACACACACAGTGGAGCATATCTGCTGTGTGTTTACATCTTGTTATCTGTTAAACAGCATCACATCATCATGCCAAAACTAAGACGTCTGCTGGCAGGACTCTTTCATTTTCTCCTCGAGCAATATCCATCATCTGTTAGTAATGTAGACAAGCAAGGAGCTTTGACATCTTGTTTTTCTCAAATTAAATCATAAAAACACAAGTGTGGTCCCATATTCAAATGATGTGAATTCCCAGACATGTTTTTGAAGAAGTCACGTAATCGCGTTTAGAGATCTGCTCTAATCCAGAAAAAGGACATCAAAGGACATTTCTGCCGTGCTGAGAGCAAACATTTGGATTGTGGCTGAAAAACATCCTCACAATCAAAACAACAGATACCTTAAAGGAGACACAGTATGCTCATTTTCCAGTTCATGCTTGGATTTGGTGTTTCTACTAGAACATGTTTACATGCTTTAATGTTCAAAAACACATTATTTTTCTCATACTGTCTGTCTGTCTGCCTGTCTGTCTGTCAGAATATACCTGTATTCACCCTCTGTCTGAAACACTCCGTTTTAGCGGCTGTCTCTTTAAGTCCCCCTCCCGAAAAAGCCGAGTCTGCTCTGATTAGTCAGTGTTTACGGGTCTTCTGCATCTGCGCTCTCGGTGTCTCTAAGGATGCAGCGATCCGACTTTTTCAGTTCCGATACCGATCCCCGGGCTTAAGTTTGGGTATCGGCCGATACCGAGTACCGATCCGATACTTAAGGAGGGGCCCCCGGTACCGACACACTATCACAACAAAGAGAGAAAAGCCTGTTTTGTGAGAGCAGATCGGCCGGACGCTGACTGCTGCTGGTGAGTGTTGTGCTTTTATCACCGTGCGCGTCGTAAGCTTGTTGTTAGCTGTGTAAGCAAGCTTCTGTTTACGTAGCATTAAGCTAGCTAGCTAGCTAATGTTAATGCCGTTGTCATAGTGACAAAATCTACGCACAGCTAGCGCTGGGATGAAGCGTTACCCAGCGCTTTTCTGCCAGAAAAAAAATGCTATATGGACACAGGCCGACTAATCGTTGCAACTAGGGCTGCACAATATATCGTTTTTTTTTATCAAAAAAATAAACACAATAAACACATCGTGAAAGACCGCGACATATCGCGAAAGACACTCAGGGATTTTTTGAGTTAGTTGAAAGAGAGGATCGATAGAAAACTGCTCTTTAAAATGTAACTATCATTCTTCATGGTGCCGTCTGTGTTCAATGTTCAATTTGTTCAATAAAATGTCAGAAATAACTTCCTTTCAGTTGTTTTTTTTAATTCAAGAAGCAATTTGTTGTATTTTAGCAGAATACTGAAAGCAGCAGAAAGGCAGAACTGATGCGACTGTTTATTTATCGCAAGTAATATCGTTATCGCAATATTCAACAACGTTATCGCATATCGCATATGTTCCTCATATCGTGCAGCCCTAGTTACAACTCTATTTAACTCTGCATAAGATCTAATTAAAATATAAATATCCTATGGATAGCTGAAGCACATAATAAGTTCCCGGTCAGTTTAAAGCGTGGCCCAGAAACTGTCAATCATGCAGCGCTCACATGATCCTCTCGTCTCTGCTGGGTACTAATGAGCAGACACCGCCCCCCCGATGAGCCTGCAGCTGCTGTTCTTGGTGCAAAACACATAACGTCGCCCCTTTTTGATATGAGTGGACACGTTTCAACTCCATGTGCGCATCAACATAAAGTGCAAACGGGATCCATCACAACAACGGAGCAGGTGTAGATTAACTTGAATCAACATCCAGCAACAGCTTGTTTTCTAATTAACTTCAGAGTTTCGGGAACATCGTGTTCCCTCTGGGAGTTGACTGATGCACCGGTATGTCAAGTCAGGCATTTTTCACAACATCATCAATACAGTGGGCGTGTTGGTGCTGGAGGGGGGGGTGTAAAGAGAGACCTGATGGCCTCTCCCAGTCTCTATGGTAACCTGATGGCACACTGCCGTGCCTGGAAGGCTTTAATGGCTTGTCACGGCCGTGACAGCAGAACAGCGGTAAGGCATCTACGGTCTACGAGTCTGAGTGACAATCACAAACCGCAGGGGAGAGAAATGCTCCCATACTTTGTTCTGACATATGTTCCACTGCAGTCCACTGACTTGTACTGTTGGAGGGTATTTTCCCCTTCTGTTCTGTCTGAACGTATTTAAACGGATAATTGATGCATGGACAAAAACAAGACATCTGTACCCACTGATCTTTGGCTGTTCGGCTACAATAAATTCAGAGTTTTACTTTCTGGATTAAAGGCTTATCAATTTGTTTAAAATCAAATAAACGGTTCAAACTGTTTTTTTTATTTTCCTAAATCATGTTTTTTATTATGTATAATCCTGGGAATATCAATCAAATTGGTGTTTGGCTGTTTTGATAAGATATCTCAAAAATATTTATATTTTCATATGTTTTTTTTTTATTTTGCACTCAAGGGAATGTCAATCAAACTAGTTTTGGTTTATTCATTTTAAAAATGGCTCTTATCTGTTTTTGCAGATTAACTCTTCAAATATAAAAACAAAATGTATAGAAACTTTGCTGCCTGCGTTAATTTTAATTCAATGAATTAAAAAAACACATGTTGCATGCATACACATTTAGTTATGTAATGGTCTTTTTTTTCCCATAAATGTGTTTATTAACAAACTGGTGCTCTGGTGCCACCTAGTGGAAATACCATTGTATACTTTGACTTTCATTTGACCTCCAGCAGGATGATATTTTAGGACTAAAATGGACAAAAACTGAATAGACTTTGTTAGAAATCATGCCATGTGTAACAATTCAGATCATTACAGTGTGGTCTTAAACTTTAAATGATCAAACTGGATTAAATGTATGTATAAATTGGGTTTTATAGCGCAGTTGAATGCAATTCAGTCCCTGTGCAATACTCTTTATATGCCCTTTATAAGCCTAAAGTATTTAACACTATTATCCTTGTGACAATAAACATCTTGAATCTTGAATTTTAGCATTTATTAAACATTTGATCAATTTATTAAAAGTTGAAATGTTGTTTTTCAAAGATTATAATGATTTTATTGTTATGTATTGTCCCTGTTAAATAAACAATAAAAAAAATAGTGGTGGTTCGAAAGAAATTAGGTTAAGAATGTTTTTTATAAACATTACATATTTGATGAAACTTAAAGAAATTGTGATAGAGAATGTGAGGAAAATACATCAACACATATAAATCAAAAGAACGATTTAAAAAGAAGAAATGGGAGATTTGTTTTCAATTATTTTGCTAACTAGTGGCAATACTGATGTCAAGTTAGAGGTCAATTATCTGATTAATTAACTTTCACATACAATCAGCTAGATTTGTCTCATCTTTAATTGAAAAAGGAAGAGAAGAGAACTTGTTGTTGACTGCAGTAAATAGCTTTACATCAGACATCTCTCTGTAAAGCTCCTGTACTCTGCAGACTCTTGAGGTCGAGGGTTTGACCCGTCAGTCAACAGTTGTGTCTTTTTACTTAAAACACTGCCGGCCTACACTGCTGCTAGAGACTAAATTAGCTCTTTAAAAAGTCAGCTGTGCAACACCTGTTAGATCTTAACACAACCCCAAAATGACTCTCTTTACCAGTAATTCAATTACTGTAAGTATCACAACAACAACAAAAAGTTAATTCTGCCTTGAGGGCCACCTTTTAAAAAAAACGGTGACATTAAAGATGTTTCTTGAGTGTTTGAGTTAGAATCAAGTATCAAGAATATATCATGTCAAATATATTCAAATGTGCTTTGATTTATTGGAAACAAATGAAATTTCGGCACCTTATTTGAAGACTTCTAAACCATCGATCACAAATTTTAGAATATCTTAGAGGAAAAAGGTTTGTGGGCAGATAAAACAAATCCTTAACAAGTGTAGAGGTGAAAATACTGTTTGTATGCAAAGATAAAACTACCACAAAGAACTGCATATTCTAATGCAACGGTTCACAAACTTTCAGATCAGATGAACTCACGTTCCCCTTCATCCATTCCCAATGTATGTTCCAAATGTATAACACTATTCATATATTTTTATTATTATATTATACATTTTGTATATTATTTTTGTTATTTTGGTGGTCAGCAATCATGCTACTGCAACTACTACTTAGGGTTGCAGCGATAGATAAATAAATAAATAAATAAATAAAGCAGCAATAACTTGACCGTTCAGTGGTTCTCAAACTTTTTCACGCCAAGAACCCCGAAACTGACACAAATTAAACCACAGACCCCATCTGGTAGGATTTTTGCTTTTAGATGTTTTATTACAGAAGATATATGAAACACAAAATAGTCAGTCATTTTTTCTTTCTTATTTTATTGACAACCTCCCTGTTGTTTCATCTGTACAGGTTGACAATCTGATTGTACATCTGCTTTTTTTTTTTTATAGCTTCGGTACTTTCAATACTATCAAATGTGGATATTGTATCGTTTTTAAAATATCAAAGTATTGATACTTCTGACAACCTTAGTTACTTTTGGATGTAATTATAGTGAAAATAAAGTATTCCCCTTTGTGCTGGGGACTTTGAGAACCACTGATCTACGGTATTGAAAAATATATTTGATTTATTTTCCAATCTCCCATTAGAAAATGGTTACAAGTTTAAGTTATAATAAAGTATTTGTTTTCATTCCTTATCTTATACCGTGATGCTGTGATATATTCTGAGGCGGTTATATCGTACCACGAAAATCGTTGCAAATGCAACGAAAACCGTTGCAACCCTACTACTATTATTTCAACCATTCATCCATTGACGTTACTTTTTTCTCATTTTTTAACGGGGACCCGGTTTTTGGCTATTTGCTATCGGTTCTAATCGATTCTGAGGTTTTGGTTCCCAACCCACCATGTAGTCAGTACTTTTAGCTTTTTATTTCTACTTATTCATTACTTTTAGCTAAACTTCTGTTTTCACACTATTACATAACTGCAACATTATGTTCAGGTGTTGCAGTTCACTTAATAATAATAATAATAATAATAATAATAATAATAATAATAATAATAATAATAACAATAATAATATGTGGTAGAGCTGAACAATTTTGAAAAAATATCTAATTGCGATTATTTTGGCCGATATTGCAATTCCGATATGATTTGCGATATTAGAAGGAATTATAATTTTTGTATCATTATTTTAATTTTTATGGAAGTCCTGAAAGGCAAGCAAGATCTTTTTTTTTTTTTTTTTTTTTGCCAGAATCATTTTTATATATTTTTTTTCCATCTGTGAAAACAGGTGAAAGAAAAAACCTCCTCTTCATCGATGAAAAATTTAAACATAAATACATTTGAAAAAAATTACCTGTCAGAAAAACCTCTCAGAGCTTCCGTACATTTTAATTAAAAAACGATTTAAATGATGAGGGTCTGATTTCTTTGTGAGGATCTGCACTAACAAAGATGTTTTCTGAAGTCTGTAGAATATGATGTGCAGGCCAGGACATCTCTGCAGCACCGCAATATTTAAATAAAAATGCTACTTTGACACATATTCCACCTTTAACAAATATTGCGCCACCTGCGATTTGAAGATTGCAGTCGGCCATATTGTGATTTCGATAAATTTCCGATTAATTGTTCAGCCCTAATATGTGGATATATTCTTATTAAAATTAAATCATAATTTCTATTTTTTCAGGTTAGTTAAGCTTGTCTACAGTCTTTTCCCCCCGTACCCCCAACAAGTACCCCTGGTCGGGAATCACGGCTCTAATGGAGGAGTGAAATCAACACCACCACACATTCCACCAGATTTAATAAAGTCTTCAACCATACCACGGGTGAATGCCAGCGTCACAGAGTCAGAACAATCAGATATTTATACATCACTCAAAGATTTTATGGCCGGATTAACTTTGTGTACTTCAGTCGCCCCCCCCCTGAGTCCCCCCTCAAATCCTCACACAATCCCTCAGAAAGCTTTTATGATACACGTTGGAAATAGGAGACAAATAGTCCATAGAGAACAACTGTCCGGTGGCGGTGATTTACTTCCAGGAGCCAGACTTGCCCTTGGCCCCGCGGGACGTCTTGGATGCTTTGGAGCCCCTCTGGTGGTCGCTGACTCGGTTCCGGAGCACGTAGATGTCGTACTTCTGCCTCTTGAGCTTTTCGGCCAGCTCGAACTTCTCGGCGTGCAGCTGGTGGAGCCACTGCCACAGGTCCCGCGCCTTCTCCGCCAGCTTCTCCTGGTTGAGGTGGTCGATGTTGAGCGGCTTCCGGCGCTCCATCAGGGCCTTCTTCTTCTCCTCCCGCGCCGTCAGCTTCTTGCCCTTCTTCTGGTCCACCTTCTGCAGGTAGCCGCCGAACGACTTGTTGGTGAAGATCTTCTTCTTCTTCGCCTCCTCGTCTGCGCGCAGTTTGGCCGCCTCCTCCTCGCGCCTCGCCCTCTCCTCGGCCAGACGCGTTTGGCGCTCGCGCTCCTGCTCGGCGCGGACGCGCTGCTGCTCCGCTCTGTCGGAGCGACGGCGTTCGATGCGGTTGCGCAGCGCGACCAGCTCTTCCTCCTCTTTCTGGCGGGTGGAGAAGTGCGACTCGATCAGCGTCTGGAGGTCGTTGAAATCCTTTTCTACTCTCTTGCGGTGCAGGTCGTCAAAATCCACCTTCTCGCCATCGGGGAGTTTCGGAGGAGCAATATTTGGCACATAAGTTGTCTTGGGGCGCCATTTGGAGTCCTCCTCGTGCTCATTCTCCTCTGCGTGCTTTTCTTTCTTCTCTGCTTCACCATCCTCCTGCTCCTCTTCTTCCTCCTCCTCTTCTTCCTCGTACTCCTCCACAATTTCCTCAGTGTCTGACATGATGTTACCGGAGACTTTCTACAGAAGAAAAAGCAGGATGAACACCAAGACCAGCTGGTGTCTGGGAAGCAGGAGATGACTGTGGTGTCGGGCGTGCAGCTTTTAAGGGTTTGCCTTTACCATGTGACCGTAGGCTGACCAAAAGTCTCCACGGTGTAGGTCAGCAGCAGGGCGGATTTTGAGACAGATGGAATAGTCTATTTTCTCCTCAGCAAACCTTACACACCCCCACTCATCCCCTATAGACCCCCCCTGCTCTCTGCTCTGACCCACAGCGCCTCCTCATTCCTTTGTAAGGACAAGATGAGAGACTATTTCAGATACACAACAGATGCGCACACACACACTTGTGCTTTCCAGGCTCACAAAGCATCACGTAGTATCATCAAGAACAAATAACATCCATACTTTTAAAAAGCCTACTGAGCCTCTGGTGCTGACAAGAGAGAGAGATGTGGTAGCAGAAATACAGAGGAGAAATAGAGACAGCATGGGAATGGCGTATGAATGACACACCAATTTGTGAAGTCATTCTCATGACCACAACTTGGCTTTTTTTCCACACCATCTTCCCAATTTACTAGGTTATACGTAGCCTATATGACAGTATTTGTGTGAAAAAGACAGCACAATAGCACTTTGTCAAAACTGCAGCACCTCAACAGAAAACATCCAGTCTGTGCATCCAGTCCACAGAGCAGACACAACACAACAAGGTAACATTAGCAATTAACGTGAATCGATATGATTGCTAGTTGAGATTAAGGCTAGTTAAGAATGTAAATCTGTGTGGTGGCTACCTGGCTAGGTATTATGTTTCCCTAAATTAGCTAAGCAATGCTCAAGAAAATAATAACCCACAAAAAATAAAATGCTACAGTCAAT